>CAUYQU010033550.1:0-17368 GCA_963574635.1 Cheracebus regulus
CTTGGGAGCCTACTCCTTGAACCAGGATGCAGGACACAGAGTCAAGGGAGATTATTCTGTAGCTTTAAGACTTAATGAGTTTCCTACTGAGTTTCATACTCACATGGGGCCTATAGCCAATTTCTTCTAGCCAATTTATCCCTTTTGGAACTGAGATATTTACTCAAAGCCTATACTCCAATTGTATCTTGGAAGTAAGTAACTTATTTTGATATTACAGGCTTATAGATGGAAGGAAATGAGACTCAGATGAGACTTAGGACTTTGGACTTCATGCTTAAATGAGTTAAAACTTTGGGACTATTGGGAAGAGATTATTATATTTTGTAATGTCAGAAGGACATGAGACTTGGGGGGCCAGGGGAAAATTGATATGGTTTGGATATTTGTCCCCTCCAAATCTCTTGTTAAATTGCAACCCCCAATGTTGAAGTTGGGGCCTGGTGGGAGGTGGGTCATGGGGGCAGATCACTCATGAGTAGCTTGGTGCTATCTTCATAATACTGAGTTCTTGTGAGACCTGGTTGTTTAAAAGTGTATGGCACTTTCCTGTTCATTCTCTTACCCCTGCTCTCACTATGTGGTGACAAAGTGGTGGGTGGGGGCTGCTCCCACTTTGTCTTCTGCCATGATTATAGGCGACCTGAGACCCTTACCAGAAGCTGAGCAGAAGTCGCCATGCTTCCTGTACATCCTGCAGAACTGGGAACCAATTAAACTTCTTTTCTTTATGAATTGCCCAGCCTCAGGTATTTTTTATAGCAATGCAAAAACGGCCTAATACACCCAGGCACACCATAGTCAAAATGCTGAAAGACAAAGTAGCAACAGAAAAATTACTCGTCAGTTAACAAGGGAACCACAATAAGATTAACAACTGATTTATCATTAGAAACATTAGAGGCCAAAAGAAAGTCAAATAAAGAAAACAAAAAAACTATCAAGCAAGAATCATATATCTGATAAAACTCTTCCTCAAAATTGAAGTTAAAATAAAGACACTCCCAGATAAACAAAATTAGAGAGAATTAGTTGCTAGCAAACTCTCTTGGCAAAAAATACTAAAGGAAGGTTTTCGGATTGAAAGCAAGTGACCCCAGATGGTAATTCAAATGCACATCCACAAAAAAGAGCAGCTTTTGTAATTATAAAATACAGAAGAAATGCATAGTTCTTCTCCTAAATAATTTAAAATGCTATTGTACAAAAAAATGTGTATAATTAGATTGTTGAGCCTATAACATGTAGAACTGTAATTATGTTCAAAAATAACAGCACAAAGGAGGTGAGCAGGGCAATACTGAAGTAAAAAATGACACCATATGTCACTCAAATCCACAGAAATATGAGAAGAACCACAAATGGTAGCTAAGTGGGTTAATACAAAAAAAAAACTCTACAAATAAATGTTCTTTGTCCTTACTTTTTTCACCTTTTTTCAAAAGATAAATTTACTTAAAATTATAAACAAGTATTTTGAGTGTCTAACATATATTAACATAATATATAACAATAACATAACAAAAGGGGAGAAGAGAGGCTAAATTTACATAGGAGTAACATTTTTATAACATAATTGGGTAAGTTAGTATAAATCTGAAGTGAATTCTGATAAGTTAAGATGTGTATGGTTAGCCCTAAAATGAACTACATCATTAAAAAGTCATTAAGAAATGAAAACATTACACTCAAATATTTTCACTTAATACCAAAGATAGCAGTAAAGGAGAAATAGGGAAACCAAAAAGACATGAGACATATAGAAAAAAGATAGATATAAATCTATGTTAACAATAATATTAAATGAGAATAAGCAGTTCAATGAAAAGGCAAAGATTTTCAAAGTGGGTATATATACCTAGAGTTATCCAAACTACAAAATATAACAAAAGAAGTTCTCCACGAGATTGCTCTCACTTTTGACACCTACTACAAATTCACAGGGTTCCTAAAACCACACTCAATTCCAATAATTGGCAATAACAAATCAGAGAACTCACTAAAAACTATTATATTCCAATTATGATTTATTACATGGAAAGGCTACATATTAAAATTAGCCAAAAGAAGGGACACATAGGGCAGGGTCTGAGAGTGCTCCAAATGCAGAGTTTCTGATATCCTCTCCTTATGGTGTCATAACATGTTGTTTTGCTGACACCAGTGCACAAAGTATTGCCAACAAAGGAACCTTACCTGAATGTCCAGAGTTTTTACAGAGCCTTTATTATAGAGGTATAATTGATTGATTCATTGCCCACATGGTTAAATTCGGCCTCCAGGTCAACTGACAGCCCAAATGACCCAAACGTTCCCTCACTCTAAATAACATGGTTGTTCTTTCTAGCATGGTCAACTCCTAACCTAAGCCAAATAATTGGTCTTTCTGTTTTGGGCAGCCACAACCCTAACACTGATGGGTGTGGCCAGCCCTATTCTAAGATTTGAAATAATTAGCTCTCACCCTAAACAAAGACAGTTCTATCAAGTTTGAGGTATATTATCTCCCAGAAGCTTAGGGCAAAGACTAGACATTTCATCAGACAAAGCCAAATTCTTTACCACACTAAATACACACACACACACACACACACACACACACACACACACACACAGAGAGAGAGACAATAATTACAAACATATATGTACCTAACAACAAAACCCCAAAACACACAAAGCAAAAGTTCACAAAATCACGTAAAATACTGACAAGTTACAATAATCATTGGAGAATCCAGTACCAAACTTTAATAATGGATAGAACAACTAGGCAGATTTAAAAACAGAAGAAATGAACAACACTATGAACCAATTAACAGATATCTATGTAATACTCCACCCAATAATGAATGAACAAACATTCCTTAAGAATGGAATATTCTTCAGGACAGACCAAGTGCTACATTAGAATACAAACCTCAATCAATTTATAAGAATTGAAATCATATAAATTATGCTCTCCCATTAAAATAAAATGAAATTTCAAATTAGAAACAGAAAGAAATATGAGAAATTTTCAAATATGTAGAAATTAAACAGCATACTCCTAAATTACCAATGTTTCAAAAAAGCAATCATAAATGAAATTAGAAAATGCTTTGATATAAAGGAAAGTGAACATATAATTTACCAAAAATGTATGAGATGAAGCAAAAGCAGTGCTCACATGGGAAGTTACAACTGTAAATGCCCCAATTAAATATAAAGATCTTCAAATCAACAACAAAACCTTACCCCTTAAGATACTTGAAAATGAAAAGCAGACTAAACCTAAACCTAGCTGAAGGAAGGAAAGACAAACACTATAATAGAAAATAATAAGATAGAGAATAGGGAAACAACAGGGAAAAGTCAGCAAAATCAAAAGTTTGTTCTTTGGAAAAAATCAACAAAATTGACAAATATTTAGCTAGACTGATCAAAAGGAAAAAAGAGAAGATTCATATTGCAAAAGTCAAGCATTAAAGTGGCAGCATTCCTATTGACCTTACAGAAATAAAAAGGACTGAAAGGGAGTATTATGAACACTGGTAGGCCAGCAAATCATATAACTTAGATGAAATGTACAAATTCCCAAAAAAACACAAACTACTGAAGCTAAAAAGAAACTAGAAATTCTGAATAGATATACAATACATAAATATATCAAATTAGTCACTGAAACAAATTTTCACAAAGGAAAACCTGAGCCTACAAGGCTTTATTGGGAAATTTTACCAAACATTTAAAGAACTATTAATACCAACTATTTACAAAATCTTTCCCAAAAAATAAAAAGAAAGAAACGTTCTCCAACTCATTGTATGAGACAGTATTTCCATAGTACCCCAACTATATAAAGTCATCACAAGAAAAGAAAATAACAGATCGATTTCTTTTTTGAATTTAAATACAAGAATCCTTAATCAAAACTGGGAACCTAAATCCAGACATATTTTTTAAATATCATACACCATAAATAAGTGAAATTTATCCTAAGAAGTTAAGTTTGGTTAAACATGAAAATTAGTTAATGTAATACATGATATCGATAGACTAAAGGAAAAAACACATGATCATCTGCGTAGATGAAGAAAAAAAGCATTTGGCAAAAATCTCATACCTTTTCATGATAAAACCACTTTCCACCTAGGAATAGAAGAAAACTTCCTCAATCTGATAATGGGTATTAGTTTTAAAACTTCAAAGCTAACATTATGCTTAATGGTAAGAGATTGAATACTTTTCTTGCAATACAGAAACAAGACAAAGATGTCTGCTGTCACCACTTCTATTCAAGACTGTACTTGAGGCCTAGCAAGGCAATTAGCCTAAAACAGAAACAAGAAAAAAAGAAAAGTCATCCATATAATGAAGGCAGAAATAAAACTATTTATGGTTTCTGATGACATATCTTTGAATATAGACAATCCTAAGGAACCTTCTCTACAGATCTACAGAATTGTAAAATTATTTTGGCAAATGTTGCAAGGTACAAGATCAATATACAAACATCATTTGTAATTCTATGTACTAGCAATGAACAATTAAAAAATGAAATTAAGATTGCATCAAAATGACAAAAATACTAAGAATAAATTTAATGAGTGAACACCAAATTATGAAACATTATTTGGAAGAGATTCAAGAAGACCTAAATAAATGGAAAGAGCTCCCACATTGATGAATTAGAAGACCTAATAATTATTAAGCTGTCAATATTTCCCAAATTGATCTAAATTCAATGCAATGAGCTAGGTTTATTGCTGAATTGACAATCTGATCCTAAAATTCATAAAGAAATTCAAGAAGCCCAGAATTTTCAGGACAATCTTTGGAGAAAAAAGAAACTTGTAGACTCCCATTTTATCATTTCAAAACTTACCAAAAAGCTAATGAAGACAGTGTAATATTGGCATGAGGCTAGAAATGTAGTTAAATGGAATAGAATTCAAAGTCCAGAAATAAACCTTTACATTTACAATCAAGTAGTTTTTTACAATGTTACCAAAAAAACTTAATGAAGAAAGAATAAACTTTTCAAAAAATGGTGGTGGATCAGCTGGATACTCACATGCAAAAGAATGAATTTAGGCTTATTTTTAACAGCATATGGTAAAACTAAGTCAACTGGATCACAGACCTAAAAGTAAGAGCAAAAATTATAACACCTGGAAAAAATATAGGAGTAAACCTTCACAAACTTTGGTTAAGAAAAGCCTTCTTAGATATGACACCAGAAACACAAATAACAAAATAAAACATAGATAAATCGAACTTCATCAAAATTTAAAACTTTGATGCTTCAAAGGACACCATGAATGAAGTAAAAGGGCAATCTACATAATGGGAAAACATTTTTGCAAATCATGTATCTGATGAGGGACTTGCATCTAGAATACATAAAGAACTCTTATTATTCAATAATATAAGACAACCCAATTACAAATCTGAGAAAAAGATCTGAATAGACATTTCTTCAAAGAAGCTATGCAAATGGTGAATAAGCACATAAAAACATGTTCAGCATTGTTAGCCATCAGGGAAATAAAATCAAAATTACAATTCACTCCTACTACAAAGGCTTTACTTAAAAAAAAAATAGAGTAACAATTATTGACAGGGATATCAAGAAACTGGAATTTTCACACATGCTGATGAAAATGTAAAATGGTGAAGCCACTTTAAAAAACAGTTTGGAAATTTCAAAACTGTTAAACATAGAGTTACAATATTACCCTGAAATTTCACTCCTGGGTATATTTCATTTCCTTTGGATATATGCTGAGAAGTGGAATAGATGGATCATATGGTAGTTCTATTTTCAATTTTTTCAGGAACCTGCATACTGTTTTCTATAATGGTGATACCAAATGTACACCCCCACTAACAATGTACAAGGGTTCTCTTTCCTCCACACTCACATCAACACTTGTTACCTCTTGCATTTTGATAATAGCCATCCTAACAGATGTGGGGAAATATTTCGTTATGGTTTTGATTTGCATTTCCCTGATGATAGTAATATTGAACACTTTTATGTATATATTTTGGCCACTTGTATGTCTTTGAAAAATGTCTATTCAAGTCCTTTGCCTGCTTGAGGCAGTATTTTTGTTTGCTACTGATTTGTATGAGTTCCTTATATATTTTGGATATTAACCCCTCATTAGACATATGATTTAAAAATATTTTCCCTCATTCTGTAGGTTGCCTTTACATTTTTTTATTGTTTCTTTTGCCGTGCAGAAGCTGTTTAGTTGATGTAGTATCACTTATTTTGTTTTTGTTGCCTCTGATTTGGAGTCGTTTTTAAATATCATCACCAAGATCAACGTCAAACAACACTTTCCCTGTGTTTTCTTCTAGTAGTTTTATTGTTTTGGGTCTTACATTTGAGCCTTTATCCATTCTGAGTTAATTCCTCTGACTGGTGTAAGGTAAGGGATCAATTTTATTCTTTTGCATGTGGATACCCAGTTTTCTCACCACCACTGAAGACAGTGTACTTTCCCCGTTGTGTACTTTTGATGCCCTTGCCAAAGATTAGATGACTGTATATCTAATATAAAGTCTAAATAAAGCCACATAGTGTGGCTTTATTTCTGGGCTCTCTATTGTCTTCCATATGTCTACATATCAGTATCATACTGTTTTGATTACTACAGCTTTGTAATGTTGTTAGAAATTGAAAAGAGTGATGCATTCCACTTTGTTCTTCTTACTCGGGGTTGCTTTGGCCATTTGGGGTCTTCTATAGGCTCCATACAAATTTTAGGACTGTTTTTTCTATTTCTGCAAGAAATGACATTGAAATTTTGATTGGGATTGCATTGAATCTGTAGATAACTTTGGAAAGTATGGACACTTTAAGAACATTGTTTCTTCCAATGCATGAACACAGGATATTTTTCCATTTATTTATGTCTTCTTCAATTTCTTCAGCAATGTCTAATAATTTTAGTGTGTCGATTGGTTCACCTCCTTGGTTAAATTTATTTCAAAGTATTTTATTATTTTGATGCTATTGTAAATGAGATTGTTTTCTTAATTTATTTTTAAGATAATTTGCTATTTGTATGTGGAAATGCAATGGATTTTTGTATATTCCTTTTGCATCTCATACCTTCACTGAATGCATTTATTATTTTAAGCAGTTATTTGGTAGATTCTTATGTTATTCTGTAAGTAAGATCGCATTTTCCACAAACTTAAACAACTTTACTTCTTTTTTTCCAATATGGAGGCATTTTGTTTCATTTTCTTTCCTGATTGCTCTGGCTAAAACTTCCAGTACTGTGTTGAATGGAAGTGATGAGGGTGGGCATCCTTGTCTTGTTCCTGATCTTAGAGAAAACTGTCACATTTTTATAATTAAGTATGTTGTTAGCTCTAAGCTTGTTATATATGGCCTTTATTACATTGAAGAGTATTCCTTCTACAGCAAATTTGTTGAGAGGTTTTATTATAAAAGAACGTTAAATTTTTTCAAATGATTTTTCTGCCTTTATTGAAATAATCATATGGTTTTTATTCCTCATTCTGTTAAAGTTGCATATGGTGTTTATTGAACTGCGTTTGTTGAATCACCCTAACAACCTAGAGATAAATCCCACTTGATCATTGTGTATGATCTTTTTAATGTGCTGTTGAATTTGGGTTACTAATACTTTGTTGAGAATTTTTATATCTATGATTCTCAGTGATACTGTCCTGTAACTTCTTTTCTTGTACTGTCCTTTTCTGGCTTTGGTATGAAGATAATGCTGGCCTCATAAAATGAATTTGTAAGTGTTCTCTCCTCTTCAATGTTGTGTAACACACTTTGAAAAGCATTGGCAATAAGTCTTTAAATGTGTGGTAGAATTCACCCATGAAGCTATCTCATCCTGAGATTTTCTTTGCTAGGAGGTTTTTTTATTTGTTCGGATTTTTATATTTTCATGATTCAGTCTTGGTGGATTGTATGTTTCTGGGAACTTTTTCTAGGCTATCTAATTTGTTGGCACATGATTGTTCATAGTAGTCTCATTAGCCTATGATTTCTGTGGTATCAGTTATAATGTCTCTTCTTTCATTTATGATTTTATTTATTTGAGTCTATTCTTTCTTTTTGTTTATTAGTCTAGCTACACATTTGTAAATTTCATTTACCTTTTCAATTTATCATCTTTTTCATTGTCTTTTTAGTCTATTTTTAATTTATTTCTGCTCTAATCTTTATTATTTCTTTCTTTCTGCTAACTTTGTTTCAAGGTATTTTTTTATTTACCTTTTGATTTCTTCTTTGATCCATTAGTTGTTCAGGAGTATATTGTTTAATTTCCACTTATTTATGAATTTTCCAATTTTCCTCCTGTTACATCAGTGTGTAAATTATATCTCAAAAAAGCTGGAAGTTTTTTTTAATGAGACACACATACAGAGGCTACCTGTTCAATTTTTGGCCCATTCACATGTAGGAAAGTTTTTTCCATTATGCAAAATTGCTGTTTACAGTATGTCAATGAACTAATCTATCTTAACATATTTGAAATTGTTCAGATACAATGCTTATAAAGACAACAGCTAAGCTCTGAAAGTGAAAATTTTATGTATTACAGATAATCTGAAGCAAAACAGGCTCCTGGAACTGATAAATGACTTCAACAAAGTTTCAAGATATAAAATCAATGTACAAAAATCAGTAGCATTTCTGTACACCAATAATACTCAAGCTGAGAGCCAAATCAAGAACACAATGCCATTTACAATAGCCACAAAAATTGTAAAATATCTAAGAATCCGACCAAAGGATGAAAGATCTCTACAAAGTGACCTACATAAAACTGCTGAAAGAAATCACAGATGACAGAAACAAATGGGAAAATATTCATGAATATGGATTGAAAGAATCACTATCATTATAAATGGCCATACTGTCCAAATCAATCTACAGATTCAATACTATTCTTATTAAACTATCAATGTGAGTTTTCAGAGAATTAGAAAACTCTATTCTAAGTTTCATATGGAACTAAATAAGAGCCCTAATGGCCAAAGCAATTCTAATAAAAAAAAAAAAAGCCAGAGGCATCACGTTATTTAACTTCAAACTGTACATAAAGCTACAGTAACCAAAACAGCATGGTGTTCATACAAAAATAGACACATAGATCAAAGTATCAAAATGGAGAACCCGGAAATAAAGCCACACACCCACAGCCATCTGATCTTTGACAAAGTGGACAAAAGTAAACAATGGGAAAAGGACTCCCTGTTCAATAGATGATGCTGCGATGGCTGGCTGGCTATGGATAACAGCATGAAACTCCCTCCCTACCTGTCATTTAAAAAAATCACTTAAGATGCATGAAGATTTAGATGTAAGACCTCAAACTAGAAGAATCTTGGAAGAAAAGCTAGGAAACACCATTCTTGACATTGTCTTTGAGAAAGAAGTTATGACTAAGTTCTTAAAAGCAATTGCAACAAAAACAAAAATTGATGAGTGGGACCTAATTAAACTAAAGAGCATTTGCACAACAAAAGAAACTATCAACAGAGTAAACAACTTACAGAATGGGAGAAAATATTCACAAACTATGTATCTGACAAAAGCCTAATATCCAGAATCTATAAGAAACTTAAACAATTCAACAAGCAAAAAAAAAATTGTTAAAAAGTGGGCAAAGGACTTGAACAGACACTTTAAGAACTTGGCTGCTTGTATGAAAGAAGACATACAAGCAGCCAACAGACATTAAAAAACAAAAAGAAAAGAAAAGCTGTGTTCGTTTTGGGAGCACATATACTAAAATTGGAACTATACAGACAAGATTAGCATGGCCCCTGCACAAGGATGACACACAAATTTGTGAAGCCCTCCTTATTTTTTCATTATCTCAATAGATGCAGAGGAGACTTTCAAAAAATTCAGCAGCTATCTATGCTAAAAAACCCTCAATAAACTAGGTACCGATGGAACATATTTCAAACTAATAAAAGCTATTTATGACAAACCCACAGCCAATATCATACTTAACAGGCAAAAACTGGAAGCATTCCCTTTGAAATCTGGCACTAGACAAAGATGTGCTCTCTCACCACTCCTATTCAATATAGTATTGGAAGTTCTAGCCAGAGCAATCAGGCAAGAAAAAGAAATAAAAGGTATTCAATTAGGAAAAGAGGATGTCAAATTGTCTCTATTTGCAGATGGCATGACTGTATGTTTAGAAGACCCCATCATCTCAGCCCCAAATCTCCTTAAGCTGATAAGCAACTTCAGCAAAGTCTCAGGATACAAAATCAATGTGCAGAAATCACAAGCATTCCTATACACCAATAACAGACAGACAGCCAAATCATGACGGAACTCCCATTCATAATTGCTATAAAGAGAACAAAATACCTAGGAATACAACTAACAAAGGATGTGAAGGACCTCTTCAAGGAGAACTGCAAACCATTGCTCAAGGAAATAAGAGAGGACACCAACAGATGGAAAAACATTCCATGCTTATGGTTAGGAAGAATCAATATTGTGAAAATGGCCATACTGCCCAAAGTCATTTATAGATTCAAAGCTATCCCCATCAAGCGACCAATGACCTTCTTCACAGAACTGGAAAAAAAAAAAAAACTTTAAACTTCATATGGAACCAAAAGAGATGCTGCATAGCCAAGACAATCCTAAGCAACAAGAACAAAGCTGGAGGCATCAGGCTACCTGACTTCAAACTAAAGTATAATAAAAAAAAAAACCTAAAGTATAAAAAAAAAAACTCAACATTCTTAATCATCAGAGACACAGAGACATATAAATTCAAACTACAATGAGATACCATCTCACACCAGTCAGAGTGGCTATTACTAAAAAGTCAAAAAACAATATATGTTGGCTATGCTGTGGAGAAAATGGAACACTTATACACTATTGGTGGGAATGCAAATTAGCTCAGCCATCGTGGAAAGCCATTTAGTGATTTCTCAAGAATTTAGAACTATTATTTGACCCAGCAATATTATTACTGCATATATACCCAAAAGAAAATAAATCTTTCTATCAAAAAGACACCTGTACTCATAGGTTCAAATGTCATAGTACTATTCACAACAGCAAAGACATATAATCATCTTAGGCTCCCATCAGTGGTGGAATGGATAAAGAAAATGTAGTACATATATACCATGGAATACTATACAGCCGTGAAAAATGAAATTGTGTCCTATGCAGCAACATGGATGCAGCTAGAGGCCACTACTCTAAGCAAATTAACACATAAACAGAAAACCAAATATCTCATGTCCTGACTTACACATGGGAGCTAAACTTTGGATACTTATGGACATAAAGATAGCAACAACAGCCACTGAAAACTACCAGAGCAGAGAGGGAGGGAAGGAAGTAAGGGTTGAAATACTACCTATTAGATACTATGCTCAGTACCTGAGTGATAGGATCAATCATATTTCAAACCTCAGTGTCGTGCTATATATCCATGTTACAAGCCTGCATATGTACCTCCTGAATCAAAAATAAAAGTTAAAATTATGTTTAAAAAGAATAGAATAAAATAAAACAAACATCAATGACAATAATCCCTTGTCTCATATTTCACCAGTACCATGTATTTTTTTCATTAATGCTTTTTAAACCTATGTCAACTTAGTAAGTGAAAAATACTTTTGAAAAAAAACTTTTATGCCCTTGAACTACAGCATTTTTTCCAAGTGTCTAGTAATAGGTTATTTAAATATCTTTTTCCTATTTGAAATACTATAGTCATAGATTTGTTTAAAGTTTCTTTGTAGTAGTGCTCTTATATATTTAATTTTGCATCTTAATTTTAAAAACAATAGTTTATCATAATTCCAATTTGTATGTGATCTCAAATAAGCTTAATTTTAACTGCTACGTAACTGCCTTTTAGTAGTTATATAACAGATTACTGAATTATTTCTCTGATGCTAAGTATTTTATTGTCTTTTCTTACATACACACATGCAATGCCAATAATGCTCTTGGCATGAAATGTTGTCTATGTTTATTTATCTAGAAAGATGACTAGAAATGAAAATTCTGATGCTAAAATATGAACTTTTCTCAATCAACACAACTTACTGTCCAAAAGACTTGTATTATATTAATTTCTCCATTTTCCCAAAATCCTCCATTTCCCAAAAATCCTGAGTGCTTCGAATATTACCCTTTTAAAATGAAAATTCACGTATATTCTTAATGACAAGAAAATCAGCTGGCCTAAAGAAACCTTCTGCAAGAGAGACCTGCAGCACTGCGTTACACTGTGTATAACCAGCGGGTGGTTTGCGTCTGCTCAGGACAGAGTCCATTGGTGTGCCACTCACACTGACCACACTCTACACTGCACAGCTTGAGGAGATGTCAGTCCTAGGATGTGATTTGCCTTCCACCAGGGGCTGGTTCTGGACACTTTCTCCCACAGCCCATGCTCTAAACAAGGAATGCATTTTCCCAGGGTCATGGTAGCTTGAGGAAGCGTGTGGAGCATATCCTGGTTTTGGCTGCTCCCAGAACAGCACATACAAACTGAAGGTAAGAGACAAAAAAGCTCTTCTTCCAGATCATTTTAAAATCTGTGCTTGCAGTTTCCGGCCACATCCTCCACAGTGATCTCCACGTGTCAAGCGGCAAGAACAGAAGGAAAAAATCAACCACGTGCCTCACCACAGAACACCCCTGAATGGACCCTGGAGCTGGGGCAGAACAATGTTCATCAGAGGGAAACAGCTCTTCATCAGAGACAGGGACAACGGCCTAGACACGTGATCACCCCATTTCTGCAACTTAGAGTAACATTCCCTGCAAATGTGCTGAAGAGCATCTTCAGAGGAAAGAGCAGTGTGGCTGCGCACCATGCACAGCCTAATTGGAAGAGTATTTCTGGAAGAGCACACCATATGCTTTACATTTGCATCCCATCTATAAATATCCCAGGAACAACTTGAGTCCATAAATACTGTATTCAGAATGCTTTGCTGGAATCATCTTCCACTGCTCAGTCGTCTGTTTACTAATGCGGCTGTTCCTTGCCCCACTCATGGTACAGAATCATCCCCAAGATCAGGGTCATTTTGGGAAGCGAGCAGGTGCCACAGAGCCAAGGGTGGCCAGCAGCCTCTCCTCTGTCCCATTTGCTTTGGTCTCCTCCCACATCGAGCTCTCAGGCCACCTCCAGGTGGAAAGTGACAGAGGACACTTCCTTAGCAAAAGCCTGGATGACATGAAATCGTTAATGAAACCCTAAAGAGACTACAATAAGGGAAGAGCCCTGTGCACCTGCAGAGCTAACCTTTATCCAGAGTATCCATGTGCAGTGGACAAGCAGGAGCTGTCTTCACTGTGGATCTGTTCTGCTAGAATTAATCTTTATTCTGCCAATGAGAAAACCAGGACTTGACAATATTAAGAATCTCACCTTGTGAACAAGCCAGGATTCTAACCTGGAGTTTATATCAAGCCACACTCATAACAGGTGGCAAGACTGGCAAACCCCGAAGCATGGCTATCCATCTGCCAAAGGATTAGGAATCACCACCATTTGGTTTTTGAAAAATTGATTTTATGCAAAGCCTTTTATTCTCTACTTAGAGTTCCTAGGAAAGGGATTTGGGGAGATGTTGGTCTCCATTTCTCAGGCAAGAAAAGTGAGGCTCAGAGACTTGCTCAAAGCTACACAGTTAGTAAAGAGTAGATTTCGGAGTTCAATTTTGATATGCCAACTTCTATTTCAATGTCCTTTCCACATGCTTAGGATATAAATGCTATTTATGAAGAGTAAATAATCAAGCCATGAGAAGCCCGCAGCATCTCAGACACATCCGGAAGTCAGGTCGGCTTTCAGGCCCCATGCTGCATTTGGGCTGCTTTAGCAGTCAGCAGGTGTAAAAGCGAAAAGTCTGTGGCATGGAGTTCTACCAAGAGCAGGCAGCCCCATAGAGGGAACTTGCTAGGAACTTTCTAGATGCCTGGGGAGAGGTCTAACTGGAAGAAAAAAAAGGGGATATAAATAAAGATTTGTCAAGTTAACCCTGTAGTATTTTCCACTCTCCATAACTGTAACCTCCAGGAGGGCAGGGACTGTCTGTCTCCTTCTCTCCAGCATGCCACCTGCGCATAAATGAGGCACCCCTGGGAGACCCACATGCTGCCTGACAGCCGCTGGATGCTGCATGTCACAGCACCTCAGAGTGTCAGGGCTAAAGTGTTCGCCATGCCCGCAGGCAGAGTCCAGAGAGCAGACGGCAACACTGCAGGGCAGCATAACCCCAGGGGAGGCCAGAGGCCAGAACACACTGGGTCAGGAGGGGCTTCCACTGCCCTTGCAAAAGCAAATAGCGGCTAGGTTGGGGGCTCACACTTGTAAACCCAGCAGTTTGGGAGGCCGAGGCAGGTGGATCACCTAAGGTCAGGAGTTCAAGACCAGCCTGGCCAACGTGGTGAAACCCCATCTCTATTAAAAATACAAAAATTAGCCAGGCATGGTGGCACATGCCTGTAATCCCAGCTACTCAGGAGGCTGAGGCAGGAGAATCGCTTGAACCCAGTAGGCAGAGGTTGCAGTGAGCCGAGATCGTGCCATTACACTCCAGCCTGGGTAACAGAGTGAAACTCCATCTAAAAAACAAAAAAATCAACAGCATGACCCACTGAGCCTGTCCACACTGCCAGCCCACACACAAAGGCCAGCTTCATCCAATGGGGAGCCCAGGGCGCAGGCCTCTGCACACATAGCCTGACATTCTACGGGGAAGCAACAGCGAGCAAGAAACCCTCAAGGACATTTCACTCAGACTTGTGCCATGAAGAAAAACAGAGCTGGGTGCTGGAAAGCTCCTGGCAGGCAGGTGTGTGAGCCAGGTGGCAGGACGTCCTCTCTCAGAAGGGGACAGTGGTGGAGAGAGGCACTCCAGGGGTCAGTCTGCCAGGTCAGAGTACAAGGAAGTTTCAAGTGGCCAGAGTACAGCAATCGAGGCGGAGAAAGAAGCCAGGGCTGGGCTGGTTGCATCGTGGCGAGCCTCGTGAGTCCCAGGCCAGGCCTGGCGTCTTCCTCCAACTGTGAGGGGACACAGGGGATGAGCGTAGATGGCCTGCAGCCTGCTTTTCTAGGGTCATGCTGACTCTGCTGGGAAATAGTCTCCAGCAGGCCGAGCATCTGCAGCCCCTTCACTCACTAGGAATTTTTGGACCCGCTGAGGGTCCTTCAACCTCCTTCTGCCTTTCCAGGTTGTTCTTTTTTTTTTTTTTTTTTTTTTTTTTTTTTTTTTTTCCTTGAGATGGAGTCTCACTCTCTCACCCAGGCTGGAGTGCAATGGCCCCATCTCAGCTCACTGCAACCTTCACCTCCTGGATTCAAGCAATTCTCCTGCCTCAGCCTCCAAAGTAGCTGGGATTACAGGCAAATGCCACCACGACCAACTAATTTTTGTATTTTTAGTAGAGACGGGGTTGCAACATGTTGGCCAGGATGGTCTCAATCTCCTGACCTCATGATCCACCTGCCTCGGCCTCCCAAAGTTCTCAGATTACAAGTGTGAGCCATCACGCCTGGCTCAGGTTGTTCTTAAAAAACCTTGCCAGGAAGTTACTCTGACAGAGAACCCCATTCCTCTCATGCCACAACCTAACACTCCTAGAAGAGAGTCCATAATCCCCTAGGTTTCCTTAAAAAGGCAAAACTGGGAAGCCAACACAGCAAAAGCATTGCAGGCCACTAGCTTACAGTCATGGAAACTGAGGGAATATGGACTGGCATGGATGGGGAGCAGGATCACTGTGGGAACAACTGGCCACAGCTGCACAAGTGCTTCCCAGGGGCCCATACCAGCAGACTGCACCAGCGCCAGCTGGCAGCAGGGAGCAGCTATACCTGTTAGAGAGGACGGCCACTGGAATTCAGTGCAGTGATGGGTGTGAAATGAGGCTGAGAAGCCAGCAGTGTCCTTGGGAGATTCTGGGAGCCAGGAATGTTGGAACAGATTGGTAATTTGAGTCCCTTGGAAATGCCAGTCTTGCTGGTGTGCCAGACTGCATGACCAATCAGTCTCCAGAGGCCGAGCAGTCTCCGTGGCACCTAAGTAGGTCAGGGCGACCACAGAATGACCACCAGCTATCATGAGACCACTGCCTGCTGCAATGTTTGCTACTTAAATGAAAAAGTGACGACCCTTGGCCTGGGTTCCTCAGCTGCAGCACAAACCCACTGACCGTGTGACATACATCTGGGCTCACTGCATCACTTCTGTGGGACTTGGGGACAAGGAAACCAAAAAACTATGCTGACGCTCTGGCTTCTACTTTTGCTGTGAGAAATACAATCTTTCGTCTCTAGTCCAGGAAGCTGCTTCTTTTCTGACAACATTCATGATACTAACTTTTTAGCAGTATTAGAGTCCAGCGAAATCTCAGACCTCACCAGTCTTGACATTGACCTCTTAATTATATCCTAAATCCATCTTTTTAAAGATGTCAGAAGCCATTCCTATCACCAAAGGCAATGGGAGGAGGAGTATTGGGATCTTTCAGAAGCACATTAGTGGCTGATCTCTGCAGGACAGGCTGCAGGTGGGGGAAGCTGTAGGGAGAATGAGGTCTCCACTTTAAATGGAGATATCAAGAGGCAAATGGCAAAAGCCAAGCCCTAGCACTGCTCTGTCAGAAGCAGGGAAGGCACAAAGACCACAACGAGCAACCGGATTTGTAAGGGCATCATGAGGATTTCCTTCTCATTAATTAATCGTGGGACGTAAGGAACAGTGCAGATCAGTTAGCCCAATAAGGTTGTACCTGTGAAACACAAACAAAAGCAGTAAAAACACTGCCCACTAGGTTAAAAGAAGCCTCTACTGAGTCCCAAATTGGCGGGAGATCCACGACTTCCCACTGGAATTGCAGACCCAAGTGAGGCCCCTCTCTCAATTCATACCACGTTGCACTGCTTAGCTACATGCAAAAGCTGAGCAAGTCTGAGTCTGCTCTTTCCTGACACACAGGAATTGAGTCTGCCACTCACCCACACCCAGACCTGAGTCTGAATCCCAAACTTATCCTGGATCCACATGTCCCCTTCACTCTTGCTCAAAGCCTGAGTCCTCTGCTCACTCATGCCCAGACCTAAATCAAACCTTCAGCCACATGCCAGACATCAGCGAGCTGCTCATCTGCCCAGAGCTAAGTCACTTTCTTTTCTTTTTTTTTAGAAAAAGAGAGAAAAGGAGAAAGAAAGAAAGAAATAGCAAAAGAAAGGAAAAAAAGAATGAAAGAGAGAAAGAAAGAGGACAAGAAAGAGGGAGAGAGATTGGGATTCTTGTTTTATTGCCCAGGCTAGAATGCAGTTTAAAAATGGGTATTAAAAACCTCTTTTAT
>CAUYQU010033552.1:0-19071 GCA_963574635.1 Cheracebus regulus
AAAAAAAAAAAAAAAAAAAAACTAGTCTGACTCTGACTCAAGGTCTTTATCTTCCTCCATTTAATCTATAAAATTAACTAAAATTTCCCAAGCTGCCTGTCAAAGCAGTGTTAAAATCATTAAGTTGGTAGAGAAGACAGAATAAAGATGTTACAGGGCCAGGCGTGGTGGCTCACTCCTGTAACCCCAGCACTTTGGGAGGCCGAGGCAGGCACATCATGAGGTCGGGAGATCATGACCATCCTGGCTAACACAGTAAAACCCCATCTCTACTAAAATAAAAAAAGTTAGCCAGGCGTGGTGGCATGCACCTGCAATCCCAGCTACTCAGGAAGCTGAGACAGGGCAATCACTTGAACCGGGCAGGCGAAGGTTGCAGTGAGCTGAGATCGCACCACTGCACTCTAGCCTGGATGACAGGGCAAGACTTCGTCTCCAAAAAAAAAAAGATGTTACATGTAGGAACTTAGAAATACATTAAACTAAAAGCAGGCTAAAGATGAATGAGGTCTGGCTACACATCAGTCACCATACATAATCTCCTACAATGGTCTGCAGAGCCAGTCCTCGAGCGTGGGCAAGAGAATCTCAGGATACAGAAGAGTTCATGAAGATGGTCAGGATACAAATGCCCCCTTCCTTTCACAGGTGACTGACTGCCTCCTTTCTCTGTAATTTTCTAGCAAAGTAAATTGACTTTTGTTTCAGGTATATCGGAAGCTTGTTACACATCTCATACGCCTAATAAGCACTTTCCTCCATGCACACATAAATAAAAGGATGCATATTCTTCAAGACAGACCTGGAAAAAGTCCCTTTTTTATTAACCACTAATGACGAGTCAAATAAGAAACATCACCATGAACAATTTTCCCAAAGTTTTAACAGCATTAGACAATTGGGAGCTACTAGTCAGATGAAATATTGTTATTTTATTTTTGAAAATTTTTTAAAGTATAAAAAAGGCCACACACAATGGTTCATACTGGTAATCCCAACACTTTGGAAGGCCAAGGCAAGAGGATCACTTGAAGCCAGGAGTTTGAGATCAGCCTGGGCAACCAAGCAAAACCCCATCTCTACCAAAAAATTAGGAAGTTAGCCAGCGTGGTGGCACACTCCTGTAGTCCTGGTTATTCAGGAGGCTGAGGTAGGAGGATCACTGGAGCCCAGGAGTTCAAAACTGCAGCAAGTCATGATTATACCACTGCATTCCAGCCTGGGTGACAGAGCAAGATCCTGTCACTATTTTATCTATCTATCTATCTATCTATCTATCTATCTATCTATCTATCTATTACACATAAACACATACACACACATATATATACAGTAAATTTGTGGGAAAAGCTCAAATTTCTTTCTTTTTTTTTTTTTAGATGGAGTCTCAGTCTGCTGCCCAGGCTGGAGTACTGTGGCACAATTTTGGCTCACTGCAACCTCTACCTCCCAGGTTCAGGTGATTCTCCTGCCTCAGCCTCTGGAGCAGCTGGAAGTACAAGCATGCACCCCCATGCCTGGCTAATTTTTTTTTTTTTTTTTTGAGATGGAGTTTTGCTCTTGTCACCCAGGCTGGAGTGCAATGGTGTGATCTCAGCTCACTGCAACCTCCGCCTCCCAGGTTCAAGCGACTCTCCTGCCTCAGCCTCCCGAGTAGCTGGGATTGTAATCCCAGGCACCCACAACCATGCCCGGCTGATTTTTGTATTTTTAGTAGAGACTGTCACCATGTTGATCAAGCTGGTCTCAAACTCCTGACCTTGGGTGATCCACCCGCCTCGACCTCCCAAAGTGCTGGGATTACAGGCGTGAGCCACTGTGTCAGGCCTGATTTTTGTATTTTTCAACCACAGGGTTTCACCACGTTGGCCAGGCTGGTCTCAAACTCCTGACCTCAAGAGACCCACCTGCCTCAGCCTCCCAAAGTCCTGGGATTATAGGCGTGAGCCACTGTGCCTGGCAAAAAATTCAAATTTCTAGAATTCACAAGTCAAAAACTTTCTCCTTTAATCCAAGTTATATAAAAAATTCCATTTCAACAAAGTTATAGAATCAAATTGCTCTGTTTAGTATGAACCACACTGAATACAGCCTATTGCTACAGCTGACTGAGGGCACTGTGATATAATGGAAAACATCCTACACTGGGAGCCAGGATACGTTTATTCTATACCCAGTTTTGTATTAGTATAAAAATTAGCATATAGATATCTACTGATAGCATCTAAGAAAAGTATGCCTTTAAAAAATACTTTTCACTGCTTTTAACAGCAATATACACTCATTATTTTAAAAATAAATAAAAACTGAAACATTACAGAAAGTCAAAGTTCCCTTACCCTTGAACCATTCAATAATTTGCTACTTCTTATTCTACGTTTTTATTTTCTATGTACATACTACTTTTTTTATTTTAATAGAGAAGGGGGTCTAACTATGTTGCCAAGGCTGGTCTTAAACTCCTGACCTCAAGTGATCCTCCCAACTTGGCCTCCCAAAGTGCTGGGATTACAGGTGTGAGCCACCGTGCCTGGCCCATACTACTTCATTCCTTGAAAAATTTGATCATGCTGGGTGCAGTGGCTCATGCCTGTAATCCCAGCACTTTGGGAGGCCAAGGTGGACAGAACACAAGGTCAGGAGAACAAAACCATCCTGACAAGCACAGTGAAACCCCATCTCTACTAAAAATACAAAAAATTAGCCAGGCATGGTGGCGCACGCCTGCAGTCCCAGCTACTCAGGAGGCTGAGGCAGGAGAATCACTTGAACCCGGGAGGCAGAGGCTGCAGTGAGCAGAGATTACGCCACTGCACTCCAACCTGGGTGACAGAGAGAGACTCCATCTGGAAAAAAGAAAAGAAAAGAAAAAAAAAAGTGATCACACTATATATAACTTTTTTTAAAATTTATATATTTTATTTATAACTTAATGTAGCCAATTCTCTAGAGGCTGTAATATCTCTGCCACAATACTGCCAGAGAAGGCCAGGGAGGAAACCGGGACCTTCAACCCCGCCAGGTCCCTGACCCTGGAGTGGGTCAGAGGAGGCCTAACAGACTCAGGACTTTGAACACCAACCAGTGGTAATGAGGCCATCTCCACTAGTTTATCAGGGAGGTCACACAGGGAGCTGCAACTCCCATTCCCCCAACCCAGCAGTAAAAAGGAGCCTCCTCACCATGGTTGCTGGCTTCTTTGGCCCTAAGTCTGAGATACATAAAGCAAAAAACTAAGAAACTCACTACCATCTAATTCTGTCTTTCCAGAAGCAGAAGTCTCTCAGAAGTATTAAATTTATTTATTTTTCTTTTCCTTTAAATCGCATTCTGAAAGCAAGAAGTATTCAATTTAAAAATGGGGCTAGGCACGGTGGCTCACACCTGTAATCTCAGCACTTTGGAAGGCCAAGGCAGGCAGATCACCTGAGGTCAGGTGTTTGAGACCAACCTGGCCAACATGGTGAAACCCCGTCTCTACTAAAAATACAAAAATTAGCCAAATGTGATGGTGCATGCCTGTAATCCCAGTTACTCAGGAGGCTGAGGCAGGAGAATCGCTTGAACCCGGGAGGCGGAGATTGTAGTGAGCCGTGATTGCACCACTGCACTCCATCCTGGGCGACAGAGTGAGACACCATCTCAAAAAAATAAAAATGAGATAGCCCAGTGGAGCACTTGGACTTCTGTCTTCACCTGGTTATAACAAAGCAATGCCATCTCCCTTCTCCTTTTCCCTCCATGGAAATGTCAAAGGACTCTTACTTGAGTGTCAGAAGTTTAAAGAGAAGGATTAAACAAGATCCAGAGTCTCTTAACATAATATGAAAATGTCCATGTTTCAACTGAACATGTCATACCAAGAATCATATCAAACAGAATGGTCTGCTTGAAGCAACTGAAAAAAACAGAAAGCCTCAGCAAAAAAAATAGAAGATATATGTCAGGAAGGTAAAGAAGAAGAGGAAGAAGAAGAAAACAAGACCCAAATGGAAATTTTAAAATTGAAAAATACAATAACTGGAATTTAAAAACTCAGCAGATGGGCTCAAAAGCCAAATGAAGGGAACTGGAGAAAGAATCAGTAAAATGGAAGGTAGAATAATAAAAATTGCCTAGTCTCAACAACAGAGAAAAGGTACACTGAAATGTAATACCTCTTATTATATATTTCCATGGTTTTTGTTTTCGTTTTTTTTTTTTTTTTTTTTTTTTTTGAGACTGAGTCTTGCTCTGTCACCCAGGCTGTGTAGTGCAATGGCAAGATCTTGGCTCACTGCAACCTCTGCCTCATGAGTTCAAGAGATTCTCCTGTTTCAACCTCTCAGGTAGCTGGGATTACAGGCACACATCACCATGCCCAGCTAATTTTTATATTTTTAGTAGAGATGGAATTTCACCGTCTTGGCCAGGCTGGTCATGAACTCCTGACCTCAGGTGATCCACCTGCCTCAGCCTCCCAAAGTGCTGTGATTACAGGCGTGAGCCACCACGCCTGGCCTATTTCCATGTTTTGAGGTCATCCATCTAAACTGCCACTTCTGAAGGCTTCATTGGATGCTATCATCCCAGTAATTTTACATCTAGAAGTTTATTCTGTAGAAACAGTCATACAGATGTCCAAAGATACAAGAGAGAGGAATACTGAGGCCTTATTGTTTGTAATAGCAAGCCACTAAAGACCACCCAAGCCCATCAGTAAAAGGTTTGTTAAATTTATAGACTACTACCAGAAGATGGAAGCCTAGGCCACCCGTTCGGCCTTCACTGGTATGGGTGAGGATGGAACCACAACTTTTTCTGTGGTGTTTACAGTAGAGCAGTTATTATCTAAAAGTTTGTGGTCTTGCTTAGGCTGCCCCTTCCCTGGTTCTTTGGCAAGAGGCAGCAGGATTTTGTTGGAGTTTTTTTTTTTTTTTTTTTTTTCCCTCAGTGCCTGCTAGTATGTCCTGGTTGCTGGCTTCTTTAGCTCCAAGTCAGGAATAAAGAGGCAAAAAAGCAGGAAATTCTATGTTCCCAGAAGCAGAAGTCTCTCAGAAGTATTAGATTTAAAAGCAAAATTAAAAATGCATAACATGTGACATATCCATATAGTGGCACATTATTTGACCATTAAAAGCAATGAAGAATGGATACATGCTGTAACTCGAATAAACTAAGTGAAAGGAACAAAAGACCACATATCACAGCTGGCCCTCCAAATCCACAGAAGCAGATCTGCAGATACAGGGACAACTATAATGGACTTCTACATCCACAGAAGGGTCCTGGAACCAGTCCCCTGTGGATTCCAATGGAAAACTGTATATGATTCCATTTGTATGACATGTCCAAAACAGGCAAATTCATACAGACTGTAGACTAGCTGTTGCTAAGAATTGAGGATGGGGAAGAAGAGTGGCTGCTAATGGGTACATGGTTTCTTCTTAGGGTGATGAAAATGTTTTAAAATTAGACCCTGGTGGCCAGGCATGGTGGCTCATGTCTAATCCCAGCACTTTGGGAGGCCAAGGCGGGTGGATCACTTGAGGTCCGGAGTTCGAGACCAGCCTGGCCAACATATAGGGAAATCCAATTTCTACTTAAAAAAAAAAAAATACAAAATTTAGCCGGGCACGGTGGCACATGCCTGTAGTCCCAGCTACTTGGGAAGCTGAGACAAGAGAATCTCTTGAACCCAGGAGACAGAGGCTGCAGTGAGCCGAGATCACGCCACTGAACTCCAGCCTGGGAAATAGGTTTTGTCTCTCCAAAAAAAAAAAAAAAATTAAACCCTGGTAATGGTTGCACAACTCTGTGAATATACTAAAAACCACTGAATTGTACAGTTTAAATGAGTAAATTATATGGTGTATAAATTATATCCAGTAAGTTGTTTTAAAATATATACATACAGATTATAAATATAAATATACACATGCTTAAGAAGATTTTTTTTTTTTTGAGACAGAGTCTTGTTCTGCCATCAGGCGCCAGGCTGCAGTGCAGTGGCGTGATCTCGTCTCACTGCAACCTGTGCCTCCCAGGTTCAAGCAATTCTCCTGCCTCAGCCTCCTGAGTAGCTGGGATTACAGGCGCGCGCCACCACGCCCAGCTAATTTTTGTATTTTTTTAAGTAGAGACGGGGTTTCACCATGTTGGCCAGGATGGTCTTGATCTCTTGACCTCGTGATCTGCCCACCTTGGCCCCCCAAAGTGCTGGGATTATAGGTGTGAGCCACCGTGCCCGGACTTTTTTTTTTTTTTTTTTTTTTTTTTTTTTGATAAAGATGGGGTTTCACCATGTTGGCCAGGATGGTCTCGATCTCTTGACCTTGTGACCTGCCCACCTCAGCCTCCCAAAGTGCTGAGATTACAGGCATGAGCCACCGTGCCTGGCAGAAGGTTTTAATTTGGATTATATAGTTCTAAAGTTACAATTTCATGTAACAAAAACATGTGTGTCTATTATATTTTCTTAAAAATCAGAAAACCAGCCTGAGCAACACATAAGTGAGATCTCATCTCCACAAAAATTTTTTTAAAAATTAGCCAGGTGGGGTGGCTCATGCCTGTGATCCTAGGCTACTCAGGAGGCTGAGGCAGGAGGATCACCTGAGCCTGGGAGATCAAGGCTGCAGTGAACCATGATCACACCACTGCATTCCAACCTGGCTGACAGAGTGAAACCCTGTCTCCAAAAAATAAAAATATATTTTAAACTCAAATAATCAAAGAGAAAACTTAAATAATCCCACTGACAGCAATAACCGTTAAGTCTCTAGACAATGAGTCTCAGCATTCATTTGGGTTTTATTCTACCTCCCCCCTTCCCCTGGGTTGTCAGCATTTTTGCAAGCATTGGGTTTTATTCTTATAAAAGGAATATTTTCTTTACCTTGCTGTCTGGATATTCCTAACTAGTCTCAACCTCTTCCCTTCACACTTCTGCAGTAATTCTTGAATTGCATAATACTGGTATTTAATCAGAGAGTGCTGAATTAACTCCTATATTGCAGAACAGGGGTCAATGACAGATGCCAAATATTTTAATGTTTTTCTAAGTCAAGATTAAGGAACTGCTCACTTAGAAAACCTAGTTTAATCAGTCTTTAGAACAGTCAGATTTTTAAACACCTAAGAAAAGCTTTAACTTCATTCTTCTCTTTACTTATGTTTATGGAACTGAGGGTAAGTGGTGGTGATGACTGGGGGAAGAGAGAGAGAGAGAAGTTAGGATCTGAAGGTAAGAACAGGCTTCTGACCATTAAATTATTTTCCTCAACACATTTCATGGGGAGCATATAGAGTAATGTGTTGTTAAAGAATGAACTTTAAAACTTTAATACCCCATTTCCTTTAGTATGAGTTCTATCTAAATTAGCTGTCTGAATATACAAAATGGGCACTTGGATTTAGATTAACTTAAAAGTCACAAAACAACATAATAAATGAGCAACGCTGTCTGGCTTCTATTACCTATTTCTTCAGGATTTTTTTTTTTTTTTTTTTTTAGTTGGGAGTCTCGCTCTGTCGCCCAGGCTGGAGTGCAATGGCACGATCTCGGCTCACTACAACCTCTGCCTCCTGAGTTCAAGCAATTCTCCTGCCACACCCTCCTGAGTAGCTGGGATTACAGGCATCTGCCACCTGGCCCAGTTTATTTTTGTATTTTTAGTAGAAAGGGGGTTTCACCATATTGGCCAGCTGGTCTCAAATGCCTGACTTCATGATCCGCCCGCCTCGGCCTCCCAAATTGCTGGGATTACAGGCGTGAGCCACCGCACCCGGCCTATTTCTTCAGAATTTTTGCTAACACATGCTGGAATCAAGTTTGGAGTCTAGAGGTTTTATAAGCCGTTCTTCTTCTACAGGGTTTGCAGAGCATGCGGGAAACTACAGTTTAGAATTACACACATCTAGGGTTGAATCCTGACTTCACTACTTCAATAGCTGTGTAATCTTCAGTAAGTTACTTAACATCTGTGAAACTTGACTTGCTATACACCATGTTATTGTAGGGATCAAATAAGTTAGGGTACACATAGTTTCTGGCACATGGTAAGAGTTTTAAAAATGTTACTTGACTTAAAGACATACCATGCGAAGAACTCAAGGCCTAAGAATAGATTCTTCAGTTCAAGCACTTAGTCATTAGAGTCCCTAGATTGCTTTATTCTTTCAGAAAACAATGAGAGAAGAGAAAATATATATATATATCTTCCACATTAAATTATTCCAACTGACATAGATTATGATCTGATGCTTAAAAAAAAAAAAGTCTATATAAGTTTAAACAGTTCACTAAATAGAAAACCGAAAAGATGTCCTTTAATGTGTCAAAAAATCTCTGGCCATGCAAAGATTATTGTTTCCTGGACATAACCATGTCACAGAACTAACTTGATAAATAAAGTCAAATGATATATACTGGAAGAATTACTACGTGTCCAAGCTCTGTCTATGTAAATAAAACAGCTAAGGAGAGAATACTGCAAAGACTTCGGTTGCTACCATTTCCTTACTCGGTATCACCAGTTCATGAAACCTACTCTTCAGATAAAAGCTTGTGCAATTTAGAGAGGAAATGGTTAGCTTGAAATTACATGAGGATGCCCAATTAGCAGGGCTAGATGAAACTCCAGGAGAGACTATTAAGAGTTCATTCACATGGAACATTTACCGTATTAAAGACAATCGTTCAAAACAAGCTCGTTCAAAACAAGCTCTTCACATATATTAATCTAGTTAATCCTGGTATCCTCTTGCTCAGCAGTCAATGGTGGTTGAGACTACTAATTTAGAGCCAGATTCTCAGACAACTCCACTACTTCCTAGCTCAATGACTGAAAAACTGGGCCTGTTTTTATCTTCTATAAAATGGGAATAATAACCTCATCAGATAGTTGGGAGAACTGAATGAGTTAATACATATAAAGGGCTTAGAACAACAGCACAGCACTCAAGGGACAGGGTTAGGGGGAGTTGTTTGTTGTATATCTTTTCATACTTTTTGATATTTGTCATATGGACATGAATCTTTCATTTCAAAAAGACAAGCGAACAAATATCCTCTCATCAAAAACATATGAAAATAGAGTAAAACACAAGTTAAAGAATGAATGTGGAAAAACTCAAGATAAACAAAATCTTACTCATTGCCTGTATTATAACAAAAAAAAAAAGATAAACAAAATCTACATAACAGAAGCATATAGGAGCTGTTTTTATATACCACAAAAACTCTGAAAAAAACGGGTTTAAAGGCTGGGCACAGTGGCTTACATCTGTAATCCCAGCACTTTGGGAGACTGAGGCAGGCAGATAGCTTGATCCCAGGAGTTTGAGACCAGCCTGGGCAACAAAGTAAACCATGTCTCTACAAAAAATACAAAAGTTAGCTGGGCATGGTGGCACACGCTTGTGATCCTAGCTACTTGGGAGGCTGAGGTAGGAGAATCACTTTAGCCCAGAAGGACAAGGCTGCAGTGAGCCACTCATGCCACCGCACTCCACCCTGGGTGACAGAGAGGAAAAAGTTTAAAACGCATCTTCCGTATGTCTGTGGTGGGACCCAGGAATCTATAATTTTTAACAAGTACTTCAAGCAATTGTAATTTGGATGTATTTGGTGCATAGACCATATTTCCATAAACATTCACACACTGACAGGGGAAAAACACATTAAAAAAAAAAATCAAGGCCAGGTACAGTGGATCACACCTGTAATCCCAGTACTTTGGGAAGCCAAGGAGGGCACATCACAAGGTCAGGAATCTGAGACTAGCCTGGCCAATATGGTGAAATTCTGTCTCTACTAAAAATATAAAAATTAGCTGGGCGTGGTGGTTGGTGCCTGTAGTTCCACCTACTCGGGAGGCTGAGGCAGGAGAATCGCTTGAACCAGCGAGGCGGAGGTTACAGTGAGCAGAGATCGTGCCACTGCACTCCAGCCTGGGCAACAGAGACTCCATCAAAAAAAAAAAAAAAAAAAAACGTCAAAACTGGAAAGAGGTTTGCCCCATGGTTAAACTTTGAATTCCTCACGATGCCTTTTGGACTCAACTCTTTGTAGGCCAGTAACTGGTCACTGTTTGTTAGGGTCAAATTTGGTAAATAACAGTCTATTCCCTCCACACTATCATGTCTTAAACTTGGACATACTTAAACTAAGCCAAATATAATGTCAAGGACAATTTTGGTGATCCAAAGTCCTTTATAGATCGAGTGCTGGTGGACAGTTATATATGGTTCAGAAGATAATTACAATTTTTTTTTTGACACAGTCTTGCTCTGTCGCCCAGGGTAGAGTGCAATGGCACAATCTCAGCTCACTGCAACCTCCGCCTCCCAAGTTCAAGCAATTCTCCTGCCTTAGCCTCCCAAGTAGCTAAGATTACAGGCATGTGCCACCATGCTCAGCTAATTTTTGTATTTTTAGTAGAGGCGGGGTTTCACCATGTTGGTCAGGCTGGTCTCAAACTCCTGGCCTCAAGTGATCTACCCGCCTCAGCCTCCCAAAGTGCTGGGATTACATGCGTGAGCCACCACACCTGGCCACAAATTTTTATTACTACATTATATTCTAAATGATTTGGCTTGTCAGGGGAAAAAAAAGATTTGGTTGTGATGCTAGGGACCAGGACTAATACCTGACTAGCAGGGTAGACTTAATTTTCCACCTAGAAGCTATCTAACCAGAGGGCAAGTCACTTAACCTCTTCAGGTCTTAGTTTTCTGTTCTGGAAAAGGAAGGTGGGGAGCAAGGCTCATTTATTGAAGTTGTAACTGTAATGTAATAACATTACATACACAAGATATATCCCTACTCTTAGGGAATCCACACTGAAGTATTTGGGGACAAAATGTCACAATGTATGCAACTTATGAGAAAAAGAGAAAATAATAAAGCAAATACAGTAAAATGTTAAGAATAGATAAACCTGGGTAAAGAGTATCCTTTGAACTGTTTTATGTTTGTTTTGTTTTGTTTTGTGAAAGAGTCTTGCTCTGATGCTCAGGCTGGAATGTACTGGTGCCATCACAGCTCACTGCAGCCTTGAACTCTCCAAGCTGTAGTGATTCTCCCACCACAGCCTCCCTAGTAGCTAGGACTACAGGCGAACACCACTATGCCTGTCTAATTTTTTACTTTTTTGTAGCAACTGCAAGCAATTCTCCTGCCTCAGCCTCCCAAAGCACTGAGATTACAGAGCCACTGTGTCCAGCCTCTTATGCTTGCAATTTGCCTGTAAGTATAAAATTATTTCCAAATAAAGTGTTTTTTTAATTATTAATCTAGTTTCCACTTCAGTCCTAATAGTTTCTAATTGTATTATAGCTCACTTTTATTGTATCATTTATGTATTACCTTCAAGGGCAGACAGAAATCAATCTTTTAAAATTAAAAAAAATTTTTTTTATTCATTCACCAGTCATGTGAGGACCTATACTAAACACCAGAGATCTGGTGATGAATAAGAGAAGAAATGGTTTCTGCCTTTGCATTACCTATAGTGTACAAAGTCTAATCTGAATCATTCGAGAATTTCAGAATACTCTAGAAGTACTAAAATGAAACTCAAAATAAACCCCACAACCTTACCACAATTAAAAACGCACCTGTTTAATATTTTCTCAAAAGTCACATAAACATCTCCCAATAAATCATGGTTTTGTGAGTTTCAGTTTTGTGAGCTAGCCAGTAGCTTCTCCTCTGAGTTAGTAGTTCAGCTTATAACAATACACTTGATGTTCTCTTGCTTTAGTCTAAATCATTAGTGAATTGAAAAGTCATTCAAATGTCATTCAAATGTTGAATGGGAGAGATGATTCACCTTCCAGTAGTTTTCAAAGGTTATCTGTTGCTGTTTCTTTTGGTAAATGACCAAATTATGATCCATTACCTAATATAATAGTTTCATTAAAAATAAAAACCATAAAGTGTACAATAGTCTTTAAAAATTATCTTACAAAATTCTCCATCCTCCTTTCCTAGAATGACTTCCCCGCTGATGTCCTTGAGGACTCACAGCACTGCTCCACTCCCACACCCATTCATTCTGCACAATAAGGCCACATAAATCTGGACCTTTATGTGACTACAATCACATTATCCTCCAGCTGAAATGCTCACTGCCACATCTGTGCTTCAGGTCAAGCTTAAGTCTCACCTCCAATAATTCAATTACCTGTCCTTTCAATTTCTATCCCAGCTTCTCAAACTCTGATGTCAACACGACTTATTAGGAGATCTTGTAAAAATGCAGATTCTGCTTCAGTAAATCTGGGGTGACAACCAAGATTCTGCATCTGTTACAAATTCCCAGGGAATAGCAAGCCTATACCATTTATTTAACAATTAATCATGATTTGCCTAAAGGGAAACAAAGTACTCAGAGAGGACAAGGAGTACCTACTTTAGATGACCATGGGAGACCTCTTAGAAATAAAGAATGAGAATGAAACAGCCATGCAAAGAGCCAGTGTGACAAGACTGCTGTGAGTACATGAGAAAGTGGTGTTGGCAAGGCCAGATCATGAAAGATTTTCTAGACCAAATTAAAGTATTTGAATTTTATGCAAAGAGGGAAAAATTTATTCATTCTTTTAACAAATGTTTACCAAGTACCTACTGTGTAGGGAAAAAAACCATTTAATACAAAGTTTAACAGCAAGGACTGAACACAGAGTGCCTGGTTTGATATACTGGTTCTTCTATTCAAGCATGAATAGGACATTGGGTAAGTTACTTGAACCTCTCTGGGCCTCAGTTGCCTTATATGTAAAATGGTTGGAAGAATACCTACTTCACAGAGTTATCATGAATATAAATAAATTAATAGATGAAAAGCTCTTAAAATATTGTCTAGCATGTGAGGTCAGAGTTTGAGACCAGCCTTGCCAACATGGAGAAACCCCACCTGTAATTAAAAATACAAAATTGGCTGGTCATGGTGACACATGCCTGTAATCCCAGCTACTTGGGAGGCTGAGGCAGGAGAATAGCTTGAACTCAGGAAACGGAGGCTGCAGTGAGCTGTGCGCGCCATTGCACGCCAGCCTGGACAACAAGAGAGAAACTCCATCTCAAAAAAAAAAAAAAAAAAAAAAAAAAAAAAATATATATATATATATATATATATATACACACACACACACACATACATAGTCCAGCATGTGGTTAAGTGCTCATTAAAACAGTATGTGCCAGAGAACATATTCCTGACTTCATGGAGCTTCCACTGGTGGGAGGGGAAAGGGGGTAAAGAATTCCAGAACAGGGTAACAGGATACCACTGAAGGCTTTTGATGGGTGAGGGTATATGAGGGCAAAATCTGATTTCCATTTAAGACAATAAATAACACTCTGCCATGTGGAAAATAGGTTGGAGGCATCAACCTGATGAAGAATTGAAGCTGGTTGGCCTCTTAAGGTAGTTGTGGTGAAATGTGCTTTGGATTAGGTAAAAGCAATGGATATGAAAAGAAAGTGTGGGTTAAATTGAATTGAGGTGGCATAATCCTAAAGATGTGTGGATGGTTTGTATGTGGAAAGTGAGAGAAAGAAAGAAATTAAGTAACTCCTACATCTCTGCTTTGAGTAACGAGGTCAAGGAAACCTCAAGATAGGAGTAAGTGTAGGCCTATACTTCGCTGGAGGATGGAAAGGGAAATAAATCCCTTTACGTGACACCACAGATCTAAAACCCTGGCATTTACATCTTGAAAATACTGCTCAGGTATGGAGGGCTATAACCAAAAACATTGTTTACCTCAGAACAGATCTGGGGAAAGGCAGGGAAAGATTATTTTTATTTTATTTTTTGAGACAAAATCTTGCTCAGCTGCCTAGGCTGGAGTGCAGTGGCGCGATCATGGCTCACTGTAGCCTTCACCTCCTGGGCTCCAGTGATCCTCCCAACTTAGCCTCCCAAGTAGCTGGGACTACAGGCATGTACCACCATGCCTGGCTAATTTTTGCAATTTTTTTTTTTTTTGTAGAAATAGAGTTTCACCATGTTGCTCAGGCTGGTCTCAAACTCCCGGGCTCAAGCGATCCACCCACTTTGGCCTCCTAAAGTGCTGGGAGTACAAGTGTGAGCTACCATGCCCAGCCTAGGGGTGTTAATTTTATATACTTGTGTCCCATTTATCTTTTTATAACTAATATGTTTTTTTCTATTCTTCGCAGATTTAAGAAAATTATTTTTTAATATTTATACATGATAATCTCATTACTGTCTCTAATCAGTACTAAAAAAACTGCTTAAATATAATAGAACTTCTTTTGAATAAATGCTAAATGCAAAGTAGTCATTCAAAAACTACCAGCTGAAATAACAAAGGGAATTAATGTCACTTGAGTTTCTTTTGAGTACTTTTGTTACTCACTTGAAGTATATGCTTAAGATGGAAACAAAGGTTTTAATCTGTAGGAAAATCAAATCTAAAATATCTCAGCCAGAACCACTTTTTAAAACAAAGTGTCAGATGTACAATGACCAGACTTTCCATCGAGGCACAACAGATGCATGATGAAAATGAGTTCTGCTTGTTCACATTCACGCATCAAAAGCCTAACAGGAGGGCCAAAGTCTATTATCTCTTCAGAATAACTAATAAACCAAATAATTAAAAATATTAACTGTCTGGAGGCAACATCTCTTCTTTTTACAGAGATTCCATCATTTTTTCTTACAAATTTTTCATTAAAGACATATTCTTTAGTGGGAGAAAAAAACCTGAATGACAAGAAATAAAATAAAGAAAGAAAATAAATACATATAAGAAAGGAAAGGAAAGAAATGAAAAAGAAACAGAGAAAGAAAAAGAAAAGAAAAGAGAGAGTGAGCAAAAAAAAAAAAGACCAAAGTCATCGTCCTTTTTTTCTGACTGGATCTATCTTGATTGTACTCCCTATAACTATCAACTAGAATAAATCAAAATGTTACCAAAATGGTCTGGAAACAAGTTGAAAGCTACTATTTATTGAGTAGCGTATTTTGTAGTTGACATGCATTATATGAAACTATTTTTATGTATTTCACAATAACCATATGAAATTAAGGATTGTTTTCCTCATGTTTCACATGAGTTTCTGATGAGGAAACTCAGGTTAAGAGAAGCTCAGTAATTTGTCATAGGTCATACAAAACTGAGGAGTGTCAAAACTGAGTTTTCAACTTCAAGGTCCATACTATCTACTAACCATTATGATAGCTTCCTATACCAAAGCAAAGAAGGAGATGCTAGAATCTCATCTGCTTGATGTCAAAATTCTTACAGTACAACCACCATCTCACTCATAGACACTACCATCAAGTAAGATAAATTACCTGAACTACAATCAATGTAATGTAGGCCACAATGTTATATTAAATTTTCTAGCAGTCATATTAAAAATGTAAAAAGAGTACTTGCTTTGACAGCATATATACTAAAATTGGAACAATTCAAAACAGATTAGCATGGCCCCTATACAAGAATGACACACAGATTTGTGAAGTAGACCACATTTTTTAAAAAGTAAAAGAAACAAGTATAATTAATTTAAATATTGTTATTTAACGAAATGTATCTAAAATGGTTTCAACACATAACATAAAAAGTTATTACATTATTTTCTTTGTACTACATCTTTAAAATCTGGTGTATATTTCATAATTATAGTGCATCTCAACTCAAACTAGACATACTTCAAACACTCAACAGCCACGTATAGGTAGTGACTATTGTATTGATAGTACGCATCTAGAGAAAAGGCCGCTGGGCACCAATGTCACCAAGATCATGTACTAAAGATGATGTACCTGACTCATCGACTCAACATTCAAGCTCTCAGAAACTATTTATTCTTATTTCAAACAAATTTTAACAAGTTTATCTGGTGTACTGAGCCACAACAAATTACAATAGAAAATTAAAGGAAATGGGCTGCATCAATAGAGCTCAGTTGGCAAAGGAAGAAATACAAAATACACACACACGTGCACACACGCACCCACCCACACATGCACACACACAAAGGAGATTTAGGTTCGAAGAGCACAATAGCTGGGGCCATTTAGCAGAAAGGCAAAAATAGTCTTATGTGCCTCAATGCCTCCTGAGGCCATTGCTGCATTACTAAATTTATATTCAGAATGTTGACATTAATTGGCAGTTAAACCCAGCGTGCTGGGTTTTTTTTTTTTGTTTTTTTTTTTTGAGATGAAGTTTTGCTCATCATCCAGGCTGAAGTGCAATGGTGCAATCTTGGCTCACTGCAACCTACGCCTCCTGGGTCCAACCAATTCTCCTGCCTCAGCCTCGAGAGTAGCTGGGATTACAGGCACACACCACCATGCCCAGCTAATTTTTGTACCTTCAGTAGAGACTGGGTTTTCCTGACCTCAGGTGATCCACCTGCCTCAGCCTCCCAAGTACTGGAATTACATGCGTGAGCCACGAAGCCTGGCCAAACCCAGCATTTTCAAAAGTCAAGGAAGCATTAATATATTTTAGAAATATTTTTATTTAAACTAAATATGAGAACTCTGTACTATTTCTGCAATTTTTCTATAAATCTAAAACTATTCTAAAATTTAAAGGGTTCTGTTTTTAAAAAAATAAATTTGAGGCTTTTAGTAAGACCAGGCAGTTCCTCTTAAAAGATCAACTCTGCCTATCATAACAGCTGTAACTTCCAGACAAAAACAACCACCTGAAGGCACTGGAGAGTGAGAAAAGCAGGCAAATATTGGAGGGGAGTTGCCACTTGGAGGAAGGGAACTGCACTGGACAAGGTTCCTCAATTTTTATCTTTTAGCCTTGCACCATACAGGGCAGCTATAACACCAATGGAAAATTCACAGTCCTGTTAAGAACCAAAAAACAGTCTAGTGCAACCATCCCCATTGGAAAGAAAAAGAGCGCGCAAGTGAGCGAGCAAGCGAGAGAGCGAGCAGCAGAACCAGCAAGAGGGAGCTCTAAAATCTGCATAAATCTGTCTAAATCTCTAGCTGATCCCTGCAATACACATGCACAGAGCAGCCTCCAAGTAGGCCAGCTAAGAGAAGTGAACTAAAATTTAAGGTGCCACCGACTACGGAGGAACAATTTGCAGCTTAAATTCAGCTAAGTTAGTTGCCTGCTTTAGAAAAGAAAATCAATGCTCTTAAGAGGGACATAACAAAATCCAGAGTTTCTTTAAGTTATCATTTGTAATATTCAGAATACAATCCAAAATTACTCCCCTTAAGAAGAAATGGAAAAACCTGACCCATTCTCAAGAGAAAAAAAAAAATAGTAATCAAGGAGACTATCCTAAGATGATCCAGATTCTACAGTTTGCAGGCAAAGATTTTAAAGCAGTTATGGTAACTATGCTCAAACATCAAAAGAAAAATATGCTCATAATAAGGGAAGATAGAAATCTAGGTAGGGAAAGAAATCACACATGAAAATATAAATTCTAGAACTAAAAACTACAGTATCTCAATTATTTTACAAATTACTGGATTGGCTCAACAGTAGAATAAAGAAAGAAAGGGAGGAAGGGAAGGAAAAGAAAGAAAAGGGTCTGTGAACATGAAGACAGAACCAAGAAATTAACTAAATCTGAAGAACAGAAAAAAAAGAGCCTCAAAGACCTACGGGAAAATATTAAAACATTTATATTTTAGAGTTGCAGAAGGAGACAACAAGAAAAAAAAAATTTCAAGAAATAATGGCCAAAATTTTCCCAAATAAAGACAAATTTACAGATTCAAGTTTCATGAACATGAAGTAGATTCAATATAAAGAATGCCATACCTAAGTATCTCATAATTGAAATAACAAAAGAAAAAAAAAGAAAGAAAAAAACTTAATGGTAGCTAGAAAGAAAACAACACACTGCATACAAAGGAATAATAATTTGAATGAATCACTTGGAGTTGAATTCTCACTTGGAGTAATGGAGGCCAGAAAACACAGAACATTTTTTTTTCAGATGGAGTCTTGCTCTGTCACCCAGGCTAGGGTGCAGTGCCATGATCTCAGCTAACTGCAACCTCTGTCTCTTGGGTTCAAGCAATTCTCCTGCCTCAGCCTTTCTAGTAGCTGGGGTTACAAGCCTGCACCACCACACCCAGCTAATTTTGGATTTTTAGTACAGTCAGTGTTTCACCATGTTGGACAGGCTGGTCTTGAATTCCCTCCTTTTTTTTGGATACAGGGTCTCAGTCTGTCACTCAAGCTGGAGCACAGCTCTCACTGTAGCCTTGATCCCTGGGGCTCAAGGCATCCTCCCACCTCAGCCTCCCAAGCAGCTGGGACCACAGGTACTTGCCACCATGTTCAGCTAATTTTTGTAGAGACAGGATCTCACTAGGTTGCCCAAGATGGTCTCAAACTCCTGGGCTCAAGTGATGCTCCCACCTCAACCTCCCAAAGTGCTGAGATTACAGGCATAAGTCACCATGCCCAGCCAAGAACATTTTTAAGGTGCTGAAAGAAAAACAATAACAACAATAAAAATCAACTCAAAATTCTATTTCCAACAAAACTATCTTTAAAGAATGGAAAAGAAGTCAAGGCATTTTCAGATAAAACTATTTAGAATGTGAAAGTTTGGCACTAAATGAGCTAATTTCAGAAATACAGAACACTAATTTGTGTTTAGTATATTAAGCCATGATTATTTTATTAAAAAAAAAATCCTCCATTATAATTAGTTATACTCTCTTTGGTTACATCAAAAAAATGCATCTCTGGCTAGGTGCAATGGCTCACACCTGTAATCCCAACAATTTGGGATGCCAAGGTGGGAGGATCACTTGAAGCTGGGAGTTTTGAGACCAGCCTGGACTATATTGAGTGAGACCCCCAACTCTACAAAAAAATGAAAAAATTAGCCAGATGTGATAGCACACACCTTTAGTCCTAGCTACTCAGAAGGCTTAGGCAGGAGGATCCCTTGAGCCAGGAGGTCAAGAATGTAGTGAGCTATGATCTCAACACTGCACTCTAGCCTGGATGAGACAGCGAGGCCCTGTCTTAAAAAAAAAAAAAAAAAAAAAAAAAAAAAAAAGATGCAACACAAAGTTTTTAATTGTATACCCCAAATTT
>CAUYQU010033554.1:0-63641 GCA_963574635.1 Cheracebus regulus
TCTTGGGGTTGCTCTTCTTGAGGAATATCTTTGTGGTGTTCTCTGTATTTCCTGGACTTGAATATTGGCCTGCCTTGCTAGGTTGGGGAAGTTTTCCTGGATAATATCCTGAAGAATATTTTCCAGCTTGGATTCATTCTCTCTGTCACATTCAGGTACACCTATCAAACGTAGATTAGGTCTTTTCATATAGTCCAATATTTCTTGGAGACTTTGTTCATTCCTTGTTACCCTTTTTTCTCCAATCTTGCCTTCTTATTTTATTTCATTGAGTTGATCTTTGACCTCTGATATCCTTTCTTCTGCTTGTTCAATTCGGCTGTTGAAACTTGCACATGCTTCACAAAGTTCTCAGGGTGTGTTTTTCAGCTCCATCAATTCACCTATATTCCTCTCTAAGTTGTTTATTCTCATTAGCATTTTATCAAATCTTTTTTCAAGGGTCTTAGTTTCTTTGCATTGGGTTAGAACATGTTCTTTTAGCTCAGAGAAGTTTCTTATTACCCACCTTCTGAAGCCTGATTTCTGTCAATTCTTCACACTCATTCTCTATCCAGCCTTGTTCCCTAGCTGGTGAGGAGTTGTGATCCCTTGTAGGAGGAGAGGCTTTCTGGTTTCAAGTGTGTTCATCCTTTTCGTGCTGGTTTCTTCCCATCTTTGTGGATTTATCCACCTGTCGTCTTTGTAGTTGATGACTTTCAGATTGGGTCTCTGAGTGGACTTCTCGTTTGTTGATGATGAAGTTAATTTTTTTCTGTTTCTTAATTTTCCTTCTAACATTCAGGCCCCTCTGCTGTAAGACTGCTGAGGTCCACTCCTGACCCTGCTTGGCTGGGGATCACCTGCAGCTGCTGCAGAACAGTAAGGGTTGCTGCCAGTTTCTTCTGCTGCTATCTTTGTCCCAGAAGAATACCCACCAGATGTCAGTCTGAGCTCTCCTTTATGAGGTGACTCTTTGGATATATGCGGATCAGGGAGCTTCTTGAGGAGACAGTCTGTCCTTTATAGGAGCTCATGTGCTGAACCATGAGCTCCATTGTTCATTCAGAGCTGCTGGGCAGGTACGTTTAAGTCTGCTGCAGCAGAACTCATAAACCCTTTTTTTTCCCCAGGTGCTCTGTCCCGGGGATTTAGGGCTTTGTTTATGAGTTTCTGTTGTCCTGCTACCTTTTTTCAGGGCTGCCCTACCCTGCCAGGAGGCAGCCTAGTCACAGTCTGCCTACAGAGGCTTTGCTGAGCAGCTGTGGGCTCCACCCAGCTGCTGTGTGAACTTCCCTGCAGTCCTGTTTATATGGGTATAATTAGAACTGCCTCAGCAATGGCGGCCCACCTCTATAATGGTGGACTCTCTCTGTGATGGTGGGCTGCCTCAGCAATGGCGGACTACCTCTGTAGTTGTGGACTGCCTTGGTAATGGTGGATGCCCCTCCCCCACAGAGCTGGACCATCCCGGGTTCAGCTGTGCTTGCTGTGAAACTCTCAATCCAGAGCATTTCCAATTGCTGTTTTTTTGTGGGGGTGGGACCAGCAGAGCCTGATCACCTGGCTCCCTGCCTCAGAGCAAACAGTCGACTTTCTCCCAGGTGTTCCAGTCACCTGTTGAAAAGGCACCGGGATCTGTGCGATTTCCCATGCGGTGACTCACTGCACCTGTACCAGCTGAAACAGCCGCACTGAGATTCGTGGTGCTTTTTTGCCCGGGACTCTCTTGGCCTGGCTCTCAGTTTCGGTCTCCTTTTTTATCAGTTGAATGGGCGAATCTGTCTTCCCGGAGCTCCAATCGCCAGCTAAAATGGTGCCCAGACCCATGTATTTTGTATGGAGAACTGCCACGCCAAAGCGCCGGCCAAGACAGCCGCGTCGGCCAAAACAGCCATACTGGCGACCCGTGGGGCTCCTCTGCCTGGGAATCTTCTGGTCTGTAGACAATAAAAATCCATCTGGAAATGCAGCGTCCACTCACCCTCCATGCTTTCGCTGGGAGCTGCAATCCTGAGCTGCTCCTAATTGGCCATCTTGAATCCGTCCGAGAACAAGTAAATCTTCGTGATAGTTCTGTAAGCCAAAAAAAAAAAAAAAAAGTTACATTTTCTTGTACCATAATCCTTTTAAAATTCAACCTGGCTGCCCTCAGAGGAAAACAAACATTTTGTATAAAATTCAACCCATTGCAAAGGGTTTTGTAATATTTGAATGTCAAAGAGTATACTCCAGATGTAAATATCAGAAAGGACAGTGTGGGTAGTTGTAGTTTTCATATAAGGTAATCATTCTATAGAATACATTTCTTTTATTTTACCTGTTCATTGGGTAAAATCCAATATCATTAAATACTACCATAATCTTTAAAATGACATAAACTTGTAAGAAATTTGGTTACAATGTATGAAAATCTCATTTAACCAGAACAATATTCCATATTATAGTAATAAAAACATTAAATATTGGGGATAAGAAGAAATGAATGTGACTTTTCATTTTCATTATTTTACTTATTTATTGGGTGCCTAGGTCCAATATGTCTTACATGTTAGAGACAAAATTAACAATAGATCTTTCAGAATCTCCAGTTTTCTTTCTCCAGTTTCCAGGAATAAAAACAGAAAACAAACAAACAAAAAACAGACTGACTACCAAGCCAGGGCTGGAGATACACAATGTGCCACAAACTCTCACCCAAACCCTCATGCCAGACACTTGCCTAAGTTGACTGTTCTAGATACATACTTTCTTTTGGTGCATTTGAGGAGTCTGTGACTGTTACCTTCTTTGTACCTTGAATCTGTTTTGGTGGGAGATGCTGGGGAAACTCAAAGAATCAGCAGTGTGTCCCGTGTTTATTCATCCAACATTTTAAAGGGCCTTTTATGTGTTTGTTGCTGGATGTAAAAGGAGAACCAAAGATCCTTCACTATGAGATCCCATTGTCTGGAAGGGAAGAGAAATATCTATAAAGCTAAGGATAAGCCAGTAGATCCTGCACTACAGAATGAGGAAATGCTACAGGAAGACAGAGCAGTGAGTGCATAATTGCACCTAGAGGAAATTGTAACTGAGGGGGTAAGATTTGTGCTGAGTTTAGAATGATGTTTAGGAGTTTCCCAAACATAAAGAGAAGGGTAGGAAATAGCATTATATGTAGAAGAGAGAACATAAATATATATATCATTTTTATTTGTCAATCAAAAAATTAGTTATTCTGTTACTGCGATTATTTTTTTCTTGCAGTTCCAACTCAAAGGAAGTTATTTTAAAAGAGCAATGCAGGGGCTCTTCCACCAACATGACTGAATAGGAACAGCTCCAGAGCACAGTTCCCAGGGAGAGCTACACAAAAGGTGAGTGATCTCCACATTTCCAACACGGTACCAGGTTCATCCCAATGGGACTGGTTGGACAGTGGGTGTAGCCCAAGGAGGGCAAACTGAGGCAGGGTGGGGCGTTGCCTTACCTGGGAAGTGCAAGGGGCTGGAAGACTCCCTCTCCTACCCAAGGGAGGCCACTGGGGACTTATCTGGACACTCTGGCATTCCAGCTCAGATGCTGTGCTTTTCCCACAGACCAGCAGATTCCTGCCAGTGTCAAAAACACCAGCACCATGGTTTCCAGCACAAAACTGGGCCGCCATTTTAGCTGGTGTCTGAAACACCTGTGAGACAGAGCCACCCAGTCTCCTGAAAAAAAGAGGGCTGAAAGCAGGGAGCCAAGTGATCTGGCTTGGTGGATAGCACCCCAACAAAGACCAGCAAACTGAAACCCACTTGCTTGAGATTTTTGCAGCCAGCACAGCAGTTGTCGAGCTTGGTGGAGGGGAGGGGTGTTCACCCTTGCTGAGGCAATCCTAACCTTCCCTGTGTAAACAAAATCACAAGGAAGTTCACACCACAGCTGAGCAGAGCCCACAGCAGCTGAGCAGCACCTCTGCAGGCAGACTGTGACTGGACTTCATCCTTGTTGGGCAGGGCATCAGTGGAAGAAGGCAGTCGCATCTCAGGGACTTATACATAGAGCCCCATCTTCCCAGAATGGAGCACCTGGGAAAAGGAGTGACTGTGAGTTCCACTGCAGCACACTTAAACGTTCCTGCCCAGCAGCTCTGAAGGGAGCAACAGAGCTCCCAGCACAGCACTTGAGCTCTGATAAGGGACAGAATGCCTCCTCAAGTGGCTCCCTGACCCCTGTGTATTCAAAGCAACACCTCTTATAGGAGAGCTCTGGCTGACATCTGGTGGGTACACCTCTGGGACGAGGCATCAGAGGAAGGAACAGGCAGCAATCCTTGCTGTTCTGCAGCCCTCACAGGTGATTCCCAAGCAAGCAGGGTCTTCAGTGGACCTCTAGCAGTCCTGAAGCAGAGGAGCCTGTCTGTTAGAAGGAAAACTAAATAACTGAAAGAAATAGCTTCAACATCAACAGAAAGGACATCCACTCAGAGACCCCATCCAAAAGTCACCAACTTCAAAGACCAAAGGTAGATAAATCCATGAAGATGGGAAGACACTAGCACAAAAATGCTGAAATCACCAAAAATCAGAAAGCCTTTACTCCTCCAAGGGATTACAAGTCCTTACCAGCAAGGGAATAAAACTGTATAGAGAATGAATTTGACGACTTGTCAGAAGCAGGCTTCAGAAGGTGGATAATAACAAACTTCTCTAAGCTAAAGGAGCATGTTCTAACCCAATGCAAAGAAACTAAGAACCTTGAAAAAAGGTTAGATGAAATGCTGACTAAAATAACTGCTTAGAGAAGAACATAAACTATGTGACGGAGCTGAAAAACACAGTGTGAGAAGGTCTCGAAGCAAAGCATACACAAGTTTCAATAGCCAAATCAATCAAGCAGAAGAAAGGATATCAGAGATTGAAGATCAACTCAATGAACAAAAATGGGAAGGCAAGATTAGAGAAAAATAAGAGTGAAAAGAAATAAACAAAGCCTCCAAGAAATATGAAATTATGTGAAAAGACCTAATCTACATTCAATCAGTGTACCTGAAGGTGATGGGGAGAATGAAACCAAGCTGGGAAACACTCTTCAGGATATTATCCAGGAGAACTGTCCCAACCTAACAAGCCAGGCCAACATTCAAATACAGAACACATAGAGAACACCACAAAGATATTCCTCAAGAAGAGCAATCCCAAGACACATAATCTTCAGATTCACCAGGGTTGAAATGAAGTAACTACAAATTTTGTCCAAGGAGACATGACAGCCCTTTTCCTGAACTGCAAAAAGCTACAACAGGTTTTCTTCCTTCATGGATGTTTGTTCATTACCAATCCATCAGAAGAACAAAAAATGCAGCTGATTTATCTCTAAGATGATACTTTGTACACCTAAAATATGCCAAGGACTCCTCAAAATGTACTTTCTGTGACTCCTTTAATCCTCACAGTGACTTAGGTAACTATTGTCATCACCATCCCCGTTATATGGGAACTGCGTCATGGAATGGTTCCGTAAGTTGCCCAAGGTGATGTGTAAATGGTAGACGGAAGATTCCAATTCAGTAAGTGAAGCCTCCGGCCTCACGCCTTCGATCCTCTCATGCTGACTGATTCTACAGTGAGTGGACTGGCAGGAAGCACTTCCAGGTCTGTCTCACATGCTTTGTTCCTTTTCTCCACCATGAGAATGTCGCCTCTGCCACTCCTGTCTTGCAGAATGTCTTTCTGACATTCACCTGCTCTCCTGTGCTTCTCAGAGTGTGGCTCCTGAACCAGCAGCAGCAGCGGCAGCAACACCTGGGAAGTTGATAGAGACGCAAATTCTCCAGGCCCACTTCAAATCTACGCAGTCAGAAACTCCAGGGAAGGAGCCCTGTCATAACAAACCCTCCAGGTGACTGATGGGAAAGAACGTCTGACAACCATTGGCATGCCCAGGGACGACTCGCTCCACCCTTCTGAGCTGTGTTTCTCTGTTAGGAGAGCGTGTGAAACCAGGTGTCTCTAGATTTCTTCCATTGCAACAGCTAGTTCTGTGGCCAGAGTCTGATAACCCACAGGGGCATGTGAAGCCAAGAATGGCAGATACTGTATTGTGCTGCCTAGATACTCCTCAGAACTGAGGCCAGAGTCTCTCCTGCAGCGGTGACTGATGATGGCTGATGGCTGGGTTTCTCTTCAGGAATTGTCCTCAGCAGACAGGATCAAGCCAAGTTCATGCCTCTCCTTCCCTGGCCAGGCGTGAGCAATAGTGCAGACCTCCTATTTGACTTTGGAACAACTTGGTTGGATCCCCCCAGTTCCGGAGCACCCTGTGGGGTTGTCCGGGGCTCTGTCCCAAGTCCATCTCTTGCAGCACATGCCTTTGCAGGTGTTAATCGCCACTGCATGTCCCCAAATCTCCTGCAGGCAAGTCGCCATCTTACCGTGCATCTGGGGGACCTGGCCTGGGGGATAACGTTTTAAATGATTTGTATTCATGACTGATACAGTGGGTTGGGATGAGGTCAGGGACAGGATTTGACTAAGTCTAAACTGGAATCCATGAAACATAAGCTTTGTCCAAATGATCTTCTATAGCAATGATGAATAACTCAGATTTGGCTACAACAGATTGAAATATTGTAACGAATGTTTTTGGATATTTGCATAGAACATAGTTAAATTGTGTAATGAAGTTTTTATGTCTCCTCTCATCCCCCTTCTTTCTCTGAACACTCTCTCTCTTCCCTACCCTCAACAGGCTGACTTCGTTGGAGCAAGGTGCCCTGATTTCTGCCACATCTCGCACAGAGTCGAAGCTGTGGTTTATGCTGGGCTGTGATGGCCGCTGAGCTCTTTTTAACATTCCCCCAGGATTGCACGCTGGCCTAAAGGGCTGGGCTCCTCGGTCCCCAGCTAGACACTGCCCAGGCCAGTCTCGGGCTGGACCACTGCAGTGCTGAAGGCTCAACTGCAGCAAGAGGTCCACTTGGCACTGAAGCCACAAGTACCTCAGTCTAAGCAGAGCCCTGCCTTAGCTGACTCGGGGAACTTTCTGGATTTGTTATCCAACAAGTACTGAATTTCTTTGGTTTGAAAGGTATTTCCCAAGTGCCCAGGGGCTCCTCAAAGGGCCTCTGCTCCCAGGAACACACATGAAGCTGGAGCTTCGTTCCAGCCCTCCCCAGTAGCCTGTCTGCCTCTCATTTCTGTGGCAGGCTTCCGTGTAAAATTTGTCCAAAAAAAGGTTTGGCAGACAAGAAATCCATGTGAGAGAACAACTATGGTTCCTTGGAGTTTTGTGCGTTTGAGAGATGATAAATGGATGTTTGAATTAGCCTCTCTAAAAATCACTTCCATTTTAATCAGAACCTTGGCTTTCTATAACCCCCTTCATCCCTCCATCCCCGGCCCCAGAGACATTTTCAGATGGAGTCTTTCCCGGTCTGGTGAATTTCACTTCACAGTTCTCTGCTCTGCCTTGAGCAGTATCAGTGCCAGAGTGCCAGTCTAGCCTGGCAGGCACAGGTGATCTGAGCACTAGCAAAGTGTTTAAGAACACTTCGCCTCTTAAAGAATTTTGTATTTGATAAGTTGAAAATGTATTGAAATGGAGAAAGCTAAAACACAGGAAAATCTAAAACTTTATAGGACTTTATTATACTTTACAGGATGTTGTTAAACGTGAGTGTGCGTGTGCATGTGTGTGTGTGTGTGTGTGTGTGTGTAGAATTTTAAAAATCTACTTAATTCTACACAGCATGGGGGCACGGAGTGGGCATGAGGGTTTCAGTGCCTCTAAAAGTTTCAATGCAGCCCTAGCTACCATCAATGCACTTAATCACACGCTACCTCCATGTCAAAAATAAGTTTTGTTTGCAGGGCCCAGCTTATTCCATCACAAGCATCCACCGTCACGAAGTTTAATGTACATAGATAGGATGGTATAATATGCCCAATCTCTAGAGCTGTGCTGTGCAGTACAAGAGCAGCTAGACATGAGGCCATTTACATTTAAATTTAATTAAATCAAATTCAGTTCCTTGGTTGCAGTAGTCACTTTACAAGTGTTCAGCTGACACATGAGGCTAGTGACATTGGACAGCACAATTAAATAATATTTCCATAACTGCAGAAGGTTCTACTGGACAACACCACTCTAGATGTAATTAAAGCAATATTGTCTGAGATAAGACAAAATGTTGAGAGTTGGTGCTAATGTCTAGTCTATGGAGTGCCAAATGAAGTTCTAAAAGTCTCTAAATCAAAGGCCATGTACATTTACCCCATATTCACCTGGCTGATAGTTGGCTTCCTATGCTGATAGTTGGCTTCCCTAGCTGAGGGCATGTCTAATTTTATAACTCCACTATTCTCTGGAACATGTACACACCTGCATCAATACATAAAACAAATAAAATACACAGAAATTCAATGTATGTTGTTTTTCCCTGGCTCTCAGCATTATGGACTCTCCAAAATAGCCAAGATCTTTTTGCTTTGGTTGCATTAATATCTGATGCTGCAGATTCTTGAATCAGTTCTTGTATGCAATAATCAGCAAACCTTGATTCAGTGTTTATAGGGCACCAAACACTGTGTTAAGTGCAGGGATTCATAGAACAATGAACTTAGGGTTACTGGGACACACACAAGCCTCTGGCCATAATGCAGTGTGGCAAGTTCTACATGGAGACACTGGCCGGGCAGCAATGCAGCACGGAGGGAGGGTGCCATCCCGAGAAAGCTTGCAACGGTTTCACGGAGAAGGTGACTGATGACTCAGTTAAAACTATATAAGCAGGTGAACCTGGTCGTAAAGGGGTAGGCAGAAGAAATGACAAGTGCTGTGCCCCAGAGACTGAGGTAGTGTGACACTTTTAAGAGAAAGAGGGAGATTTGACTTGGCTAGGGCGTAAGAAGCAGGTGAGGATAGGAATGAGCGAATGAATGAATGAATGAATGAATGGTGCATGTCTATTCCAGTAACATCCCACGACCCAGCTAGAGGCCCTCGAGAAACCCAGCAACCATTCTGTGGACAGAGTTGGGAGCAAGGTGATTCTGCTTGTATTACAATTATTTGTGAATTTCTTTCTGTCCTCATTCCACTGTCTCATTAGAGAATACTACTTATCAGAAACAGGAGTGCTTTCTCTTTATTGTTTGCCTCTCAGAACCTAGCTTTGTACCTTACACACCATAGGTATCAAATATGTGTAAAAACAAATTGAAAAGGAAAGGGCCGGCTAGCAAATAGGGTAATTTGATAAATGTTTAAATGCACTGTTTTCACTTCTGCATTTGACCAATTACTGGGAGAAGAACATGACTGAGACGCATAAGGACCCCATGCCTCCCGCAGAGACCTGTGTGACTGCAGACCCTGCAGGACCACCAGCAACCCTGAAGCAGTGCAGCATTGCATAGCGCAGGGCTGGGGCGGGCTGTGCAGTGTTCAGTGGAAGAGCTGGAGAAAACTCCGTGAAGGAAAACAAACAGAAAGGTGTTACCCCTGCCGCAACAAAAGCCCCTCCTGTGCATCTCTGACAAATCTCAAGCGAGTTGGACAATCTTTTTTTTTTTTTAATAGAAAAGAAGCTGGCTCTATTCTAACATGAGCAGTATTGAGAGTCTTCTCTAATGTTCTTTTTCTGATGGACCAAAAATGATGTGCTGGGGAGAGGATCCCTGCTGCCTGTGCTCTAGCAGGTGAGATCTGGGTGGGGTGTGGAGGTGCTGGCTGTTTTCCAGGCTGGCTACGTGGGAGGCTGGAAGCAAGGGGAACGTGGAGCAGCTGAAATCATATCACCAGGCTCTTGACGGTAGAAAGTGAATGCCCCCACATTCTCTATGTTCTCAAGAGGAATTTGAATTATTTAGCTCAATATCATCTTCTGGTTTGCAGTGAAATCTAGTCAGAGCTAGTTTTAAATTGAATTTCTTTCTCTTTTGCTGGGATGAAAATTCACAGTGTCATTTCATTCTGGTCAGGTCACTGGCTCTGCCAAAAAGCAGTCTCGCTCTCTAGAAATCAGCCTTTCCTTTCTTCTTCCAGTGCGGACCGTTACATCATCCTTCACATCCTAGGCAGACATTTCTTGTGTGTTAGTGATGGAAAAGAGCTGAGTGGGGCTCAAATGAGACCCAAAATGAGGAAGGAAAACAGACTAACCTCTAAGACCAAAATAGAGAAATAATTTAGTATATAATTAATTACGCATAGGCAGACTGTCAGAAAAAGGACCTTGATACACACACACACAGATTTACACAATATATGTGTTATATGTGTACATACACACACACACACACGTGTCTATGTGTGTGCTACACACTCTTCTAGGCACATTTAATTAGTGGCATGATTTGTTTTCAAAATGGCTTTAAGGCACATATGATTACAATGAAAGTCAGCATAGCACAGTGCTGGGATCAGAGCACTTTTCTGGGAACGCACCAGGTAGTAAATATTTTAGGTTCTGTGAGCTGTAGGATCTTCCTTTCAATTACTCAACTCTCTTGTTATAGAGCAAAAGCAACCATACATGATGTGTCAATGAATGGTTATGGCTGTGTTCCAATAAAACTTTATTTGCAAAGATAGATAGTTGGCAAGATTTGATTCAGAAGCCATCATTGGCTGATTCCTTAGGTGGTGGGGAAAAGTGTAGATTCAGAGGCAGAGAACAATCTATGTGGGCAAGGATATGTTGAAATTGGAGCCCTGAGACATTGCTGGTGGAAATGTAAAATGGTGCAGCTGCTTTCAAAAACATCATTCTTCAAAATGTTAAACACAGTGTTCCCATATGACTCAGAAATTCGACTCCTGGGTATATACTCAACAGAAAGGTAAACACATGTCCACACAAAAACCCATGCATGAATGCTTACAGCAGCATTATTCCTGATGGCCAAAAAGTGAGAAAACCCACATTGCCATCTGATGAATGGATAAATAAAATGTGTGTAATTATACAAGGGCAATTCCTTTTTATTATAAGGCAAGAAAAAGGAATGAAGTACAGGCTTTACAATATGGTTGCTCCTTGAAAGCAAGGTGAAAGAAACAGGTCACAAAAGACTCCATGTTGTATGATTGCATTTAAATAAAATGTTCAGAATAGGCAAATCTATAAAGACCAAAAGAGTAGTGGTTGCCTAGGGCTGGGATAGATGGGTAAATGACTGTAAATAGGTATGAGGCTTCTTTTGGGGAGTGATGAAGATGTTAGAAAATTAGATTAATGATCACACTACTCTGAGAATATACTAAAAATCACCAAATCGTAATTTTAAATGGAAGTTTGGGTATAGGTGAATTATATATCAATAAATCTGTTGTTTAAACAGTACGTACTATCCACATGACTTGTCACTGATTATGTTAACCCATCAACTAGCCTGTGTCTCCTCTGTAAATTGCCTTTTCACTCCTACTCATGCTCTACTCTTTGGAAGCAATTCCCTAAGCAAAGGGTAGAGGGTTAAGCTCCACTTCCTTGAGAGAAGAGTAATGGTGTAAGTTACTTGGAATCCTGTATGGGAGATTTCTCTCTCATTGTTTTCTTCATTCAATAATTTTGTATGAGTATGAACTCGTGGATATTTATTTTTTATTCTTAGATATAATCCAATACTAGATTATTCATTCTGTCACTCAAATTATTCCAGCTTTGGTTATTGGGAATTCTTTTAGGTTGGGGCTTATGTAATTATAAATAAATTATTTCTTTACAATAACAGTTAAAACTGACCCGAACACATTTGAAAACAAACACAGCCAATTTCAAATGTTTTGATTCAGCTGAAGAGAAAAGACCTTTCATGTGTGCACCAGAAAGTGGCCTTTGAGGATTTTCTAAGTGGCGAGATCAGTGCCTGGCAAGTGTCAGGCCATCTTGAAGTGACTGACCCCTGCACACCAATTAGTTCCTCAGAAACAATACCTGTGGCATTGACAACCCCTATAAAGATGCTTATTTCACTTTCCCCCTGGTCAACAGTTTCGCAGAAGGGTCTGGTGCACCAGTCTTATGAAAGCTTGCTCTATAGAAACAACCCTTTCTGGAGAACAGCTGCGGGAATCCACCGTCTCTCCACCACCAGACATCGCTTCTGTTCGTGAGTCCCTGTTGAGTGCTCCTTTCTGAGCGTCTGGATTGTCAGCTTCTTCCCTTGGCCTCTCTGCATCCCCAGGCTTTGCGGGGCGGGCTTGCATGGGTCTACCCGCTGGAACACAGGGCGTTTCCTGGGATGGGTGAGGAGTGCTGGCAGTGAACCTGAACATCAGTTAGGAGTCTCAACTCAATTTTGTTCCTCATAAGACTAAGTTTAATGTGCAGATAAAAGATATCAATGCCCCCAGATGCAACTGTCTGATTTTTCCAGTCACCTTGTTAATGCCCAGGCAGAGACTTCTATGCCTTCAGACACCCCTGCCTGCACCCTATCCTCCTCTCCCCCACTCTGCAGGTTATGAAAATAGGCAGTTTCGGGCCTGGATATCAATTGTAATGATGACCGTTGGATAAATTGGATAATGGGTAGGACAGTGAATTTCACTGGTTTGTCTCTGAGAGTTTTGAGTATTTTTGATATTTGCATCTTTTAATTCTGCCCTGTGTCGCAACCGGTATGCTTAGGGTGACTTTAAAAGGGAGCTCCTGAACAGAAATTCATTCCAAAAGAACACTTCTGTGTGAATGTTTGCTCCGTTCTGCTCTGGGGAGCACGGCGCCTTCTGGGGAGCACAAGCCACTCGGCCCATTTTGCCTTCTTGCAGGACACCTGCCAGCTGGCCGATTGATGAGACACTGTCCCCCAGTCAGGGCGATTCGTACCCCAGCCTGTCCCTCTGTGCACAGGAAGGGGACGGCCAAATGCCGACCGAAGCTCGTCCCTAGGACGCATCCAGTGTCACAGTCACAAAATGGTACAAGCTTCAGCCGCACAGAACCTGGAGGTGCCCTGTGGGGCCCGTGGGAAGCTGGCTCCAGGGGAGCTGGGGTCTGGGAGTGAGCCTGTCCATCTCCACTTCCCCATGTGTGCGTGTGTGTGCTTCCTGTGTGTATGTGTGTGTGTTTCATGTGTGTTTTATGCATTTACATGTTTTTTGTATGTATTTCATGTGTGTGTTGTGTTTTGTGTGCATGTTTCACGTGTGTGTGTTTTCTGGGTTTCATGTGTGTGTATGTGTGTGTGGTTTTGTGTTTCGTGTGTGTTGTGTTTTCTGTGTGTGTTCCGTGTGTGTGCTTTTTGTGTTTCATGTGTATGTGTGTTGTGTTTTGTGTTTCGTGTGTGTGTTGTTTTCTGTGTGTTTATTTGTATGTTGTTTTTGTGCGTGTTTCATGTGTGTATGTGTGCTGTGTTTTGTGTGTTTCATGTATGTGTATGTGTATGTTGTGCTTTCTGTGTTTCGTGTGTGTGTATGTGTTGTGTGTTGTGTGTGTTTCATATGCATATGTGTTGTGTTGTGTGTACAGTTTCGTGTGTGTGTTGTATTTTGTTTGCGTTTCATGTTTGTGTTGTGTTTTGTGTTCGTGTTTCATGTGTGTATGTGCATGTTGTGTTCTGTATGTTTCGTGTGTGAATGTATGTTTTATATGTGCTTGTGTGTTGTGATGTGTGGGAGGGGAGTGAGTACATTTATTTTTGTTATCACTAAGCCTTCAGTATTCAAATGTTTATGTTTGTTTTAAAAATACAACACAGCCTTAACAAGACATTGTGGGCTCAAGAGTGGAGATGCTGTTCCCCACTTCATGAAGGAAGAGGTGAAGGAGCTGAGTAAGCAGGGGTGGGGCTGCGGGGAGGCAGCAGCCATGCAGGGGAAGCCGCAGGGGGCCCACGCAGCCCTGAGCCCGGAGCCCAGCAGAACGCCGTGCCCCGGGCACCGTGGACCTGGCCCTGGGGCTCAAGCTGGGTGGTCAGTGCAGGAGCAAGGGCCCAGAGCTGGGCCCATAGCATCTGGTGGAAGGGCGAACCTGCCGTCCAGGGACCAGCTATTTACAACAGTTATATTTGAAAAGGAAAGCATAATTGAATGGAAGCAGTTTATTTGATTCAATGTTCCCAGATATTATATATACATAGGGTTTGTTTAAACATACTATAAATTAAGTGGTTCTGCCCATCTGCTGTGATTCAAAAATGGCACAAAGAGAGGTACAAAAGTGCCACCTAGTGGGGAAATGGAGAATTGGGTTGAAAATATTTGCAGATTTGTCTTGTCTTTTCCACTTGTAAAACACAGTCACATGGACTGTTATAAAGGGAATAATAATAATATCTTACTTTCACAGTGCTGGTGAGAAGGAAAGCCCACTGCGTGGTGCACAGCGCATAGCAGGATCCCGAGAGACGTGAGTATGGTGACAGTCTTATCTATATTCTATTTCTTATTCTTGTTGACCAAGATGATATTATTAACTATAACAATCACTACTGCCTTTTATCTCAATGTGATTCATTTAACAGGCTGTTCACTTAACTGTGGAACGTCCGTTTTAACTCTTTGGATAGAATTACATGATAATGACGTTCTTAAGATCATGCCTTCTGTGGGTTTGTTAATTAGGCTTCACATTCACATAATTTTTCATATGTCCACATTCACTATTCCTAGATGCTGTGCTGGAAGCTGCTGGGGGTCAGAGGAAGCAGGAAGGAGAACCACAGGTCCCGGCTCTGAGGATGGCAGCCTCCCTTCACTGTCAGCAGTGAGGGCAGACCCACAGCAACACAACAAGAAGTGCCTTTCAGTGATAAGTGTGGCGTCTCAGAAACGTGATTCTTTCTCATATGTAAGTAGCAGCAAAGAGACACAGGCCTGACAGAGGAACTGCTATTCCATGAACTCTACTACCCAACTTCCCTTCACATTTAAACTGGCCCCTGAAGAACTGAGGCTCAGAAGACCCACATTTTCTGGGCTCAGTGTCTGCCCTAACTGGCTATGTGAGCTGGGAGAGGTCACATCCCCACCCGGAGCTTCATTTCTGTGGAATGATGGCTAAAGTCTCTTTCAGCTCTAACAGCTTATGGGTCTCCAACAATTAACCTACCAAATAGCATCTTCCATTGGTCTTGTTACTTCCTTACCATGAGGACTTTGGTCAATGCCAAAAATCGAAGCAGTAGATTTCACTGGAGACCAGAGCAACTTTGAACTTGTCATGTTATTCTGATCTGCAGGGGTAGCGGAGCGAACCCTCTTTACATGAGGTTTTTATTTTAATTTTTTTGGTTGTTGCTGTTTTGAGATGAGGGCTCACTAGGTTGCCCAGGCTGGTCTCAAACTCCTGGCCCAATCCATCCTCCCGCCTCAGCCTCTTGAGTAGCCAGGACTACAGTCATGCACCACCACCCCCGGCAACATGAGTGTCAATACCCTGAGCAGGAGAAGGGGGAGACTGGAACCGTAGGTACAAACGCATGATACTCAGAATTCAGCTAAAGTCGAAGGAGCAAATTGAGAATCTAAGCATTCAATTTAGCTGTCTGCTATTTCATAGACACCGGCACAGCCATAAACATGCTGCTAAATTCATCTACTGATTGTCAGATAAAATATCAAAAGCTGCTCGTGGTATCATAAACATCTCATTTATAAAATGGAATCTACATTTAAGAAAATGAATTTTCAAATGTGAAAAAGAGACCTTTCTTGATTTTTCTTGTCAAGTAACAAACATGATGAAATAGATACAATGCTGAACAATTATTTTAAGGACCTTCATTTTCTCTATGTATTTATTTTATTTTTATTGTAGATTCTGGGTGTGCACACGCAGTTTCATTGCATGGATATATTGCATAACACTGGGGTTTGGCCTTCTAATGGTCGCATTGCCCAAGCAGAGAACGATACCCACTGGGTCATTTTCCAGCCTTCTGCCCCTCCCTTCCTCTCCCCTTCTGGAATTCCCAGTGCTGTGCTGGAAGCTGCTGGAGTTTAGAAGATGTTCCCATCTTTCTGTCAGTGAATACCCAACGTTTAGCTCCCACTTACAAGTGAGAACATGCAGCATTTGATTTTCTGTTTCTGTGAAACAGGTTTACTTTCAATGAAGTAATCACTTGAGAAATATATTCAGATTCACTCAGATAAAATATTAATTTGCTCAATTACATAAATGTTTCTGAGGAAGTCACTTTTTGTCTTGATTTTTTCTTTACTACTTTCCAGTTCTAATAGTGCAGATAATTATTTCAAATGGTGGCAGCAGAAACCTACCAAAAAAACCCCAAACCGCATACTTCCGTGCTGTGTTTGATGGTGTTTTCCATGGAATGACAAAGGTTTTCTAGTCTGTATTTTTGTTAAGGTGCCTTCCCATCCAAGCTCCTGGGAGCCATTCTGACTGCCATTTTGACAGCGTCTGTGCTTTGAAGGGACCCACACAGTCATCACAGGATGTGAAAATTTCCCCCTGTGCACAGCACTGTCCTTTGAAAGTTACTGGTGGTTACAAAGCGCACCCACGTTTCCTGGGGAGCGCTGGGTGCCGTAGAAAAGCTGCATCCATACATATAAGATAAATGTTGACACCTCTCTGGGTAGATGAGGTAAGACAAACACATATGCGAACAATTCTCTCCATCAGCGAGTCTAGCACACGCTGTTACGTTTGTAAGACAACTGCCTGATACCCAAGGGCAGCAGAGACAGAACTCGTTTGTTAAATACTATCTTGTGCCAGTTACTGTGGGTGGCATTTAGAATAGAGTCTCTTCTCTGAAAGTTAGACTTAAATGGGAAATGGCAGTAAGCTGTATACTGTGTGCCACATATAGTACCTGCTGCATACAACGGTTTGGGCTCTTAACCAATATTACTCGTATCCTTGTAAGAAAGGGAGAAGAAACACGGGAGAGGGCCGAGTGGGGAAGGAGGCAGCTGAGGATCGAGGAGGAGGCAGGCAGGGTCCCCTGCGAACGCCGCGGGTCCAGCATTGCAGCCTCCAGGGCCATGGGGGACAAATCTGTGCTATTCAGCCACTCTGGTGGGCTGTGGTAATATGTACAGTATCCACAGGAAGGTAACAGCATCTAAAGAGGAGGAAACCCGGGGACCCGAGAGGCAGTGAAGCTGGAGGGCGTGAGTGTTACAGGTGTCAGAAGTGGTCATTTCCATTTTCATTCTGTCAGTCTCTCAAACACACACACCACACACACCACACACACGGACATTCCTCATTGAAGACTTGCTCTAAATGGTTATTTTTGGTTCGTGGGATTGCCTTGGAAAGGGAAGAAATGTTCTCCTAAAGGAAGCCTGGCCTGCCGTGATGAATGATCACGCATGTATACAACACGTGGGAAGCAGGTCAGGGAGTTGGGGTGGGTTCACGGCGCGCTCTGGGAAGCAGTGATCCTGTGGCCACCACCTCTGCCTGGACAAAGGGGAGCCGTCCTGGGTGACGGGTGGTCTCACAGACATGTTGTGAAAAGGACATTCAAAGAGAAGATTGCCCTGAGCCCACGTTAAGTGCTGTGGGAGTTAATTCTCTACATGTGAGCTCTGGGACACTGCCGGCCAGAATGTTGAAAATCCTGTCACACGATCAAAGGGAAAGACCCATTCTGATGGAGCCTGGTGACAGAAGTGGAAAATCACAGAATAAAGGGTGACGAAGAGAGAAGGAGACCTGAGCAGGCGAGATGCAGACACGCCCCTTAGCCAAATGGGGGACATCTCCTTCGATGCCTTCATGAAGCAGGACAACAGCTAAGGCCCTAAGTGGGTCATGTATAGTGTCAATTTATGATTTCAGAAGTCTTTATTAAATGTAGGATTCTCGTTCCAAAGTTGAGTTTCCCTCTTTAGAGCATAGAGCAATGGCTACCTACTGGTGCCCAGGGTACCGCAGGTGAGAACCACAGCGTTCATCACAGGCGTGGCGTCATTGCCGGCTGGCCACGAGCACTGCTCATGTCAGAAAGTGAGGCAGCTCTGGAGGGACTCCAAGACAGCCTTTCTGTGAGGGTTTAGGATCAAAACTATTCCAGAAAATTTCCAACTTTCAAAATTGAAAAAAAAACTGTGTCCCATAGAATAGTAAGGTAATACGTGCCTAGTAAATGTCAATTCCATTTCATTGACTCGGGATTGTGATCAGTAACCTGAGTCCTGGCGCACAGGATCTTTCCACCGAAGGTAGTGAGAAACCCACTACGTGCCAGCTTACATGTGAAAGGGGCCATTGCCGGGGAAGAGGAAAGCCCAGAGCTGGTGCAAACCTCAGGCACGCTATTCGGGCATGAATGTCCTTGGTTGGCTTTTCATGATTAGTGCCACCATCCCCAAGGCCAGCACTTCCTCATTCATGTGGAGGGGAAATAGAAAGCGTTTACTCTGACAGGACGTCCAGATTCTTAACCTTTGCCCAGGTTGCTGACTCTGAGCCAGTCACTGTTGGGGGTGAAGGCAGGTGCCCACTGCCTTGGCCTGTACTGCCTGAAGCCTATTCCCAGGGCAACGAGGGTGGGATGCCATCAGGGGAATGTGTGTGAATTAGAATCCACCCCTGGAACTGGAGATGAGGCCACTTGCACCCCAGATTTATGTCTATAACACACAGGGAGAAGGCTGGACAGCCAGAATGCCTGTGACACTGGGCCACTCCAAGGCTGAACAACATAAGCTCTGGAACATTTGTTTTGTTCCTGTGGCAAGAATTCTTACCATGTTTACATGAATGCAAGGAGCATACTCTATTTTTGTCTATGTGATATCTACCAAATTAGTATTTAAGTAAAAGCTGAAGCAGTGAATAATTTGGTGATCTTATGCACCAAATTAACATAATGCCATTTATATAATTTGTGATAGTAAGAGAGTTGCAAAATTAACTACAGTGAGATACCTTTTTTCACCTATCCAATTGTCAAAAAATTCTAAGTGTAGTATTACGGTAGCCGGAGCATGGCCCTCTCTCACATTGCTAGAGGGAGAGAAAATTGCCTCCAATTTTTGAAGAGGAATTTGGCAACAGTCAACAGTACAGATGCATCTACTTTTTTCACTCTGTTTTGCCTTCAGCAATTCTACATCTGGACTTTATCTTACAAATTTTCCTGCGTATGTATGAAAGAGGGAAAGACTGAAAACAACCCGAGTGTCCTTCTACGGGGACTGGCTAAATGAAGTGTGGAATCCCCGCCGCAAACACCAGGCTTCCTTCGTGGACAAAGGCAGCCCTCCATATGCATCAGAAATACCCCAAGATAGAGAGCACTCTCTCTGTAGCCATCAGAAACATCCCCAGTCAATCAGAAATGAGCCCAGACGGAATGGAAGTGAAGGTGCTACGCGATGTGTAGAACGTGCACTCTTCTTGTACAGAAGAGGAGATCTTCTCACTGTGTATTTTATATCTCATAGTATTTCCATTAATGAATCATAGGCATATACTAGCTCTTCAAACATCAAGACATTATACAAAGTTAAACACTAAAATCAAAAATTAATTTTCTCAATTAATAAGCTTCTCAGGAAAGACTTTACAGAAAGATCTCTTCTTATAAAAAATGACATCCAAACGCTTTTTTGTGTCCAGCGTGGCTTCCAGTCTACTAAGGTCATAAGGTAATATTAATAAGATAGTATTGTCTTGAAGGCACTCTGATTTTCAATTCCAGTTTCCTTTGAAGCTATCAGCGTTTTGGATCTGATATGCCCCGTTCATGCCTGACCGTCATTTTGCCCTTCTGAGTTTTTCATTTGTTTGTTGTTGTTTTTGTTTTCTGTTCCTAAGGACAAATTCTCTTGTATCCCAGTCTTTGAACTTGGTGAAAAATGTCCTTCTTCTTTTCTCATCTCATAGAATCTGGTGCAGCCACTCGTTTCGGCTTGAACGTATAGATGATTTTATTCTGTGAGATGATTTTATTTTGTTGCTCGTGTTAACTGGAGTATAAGCTTCATGAAGCCAGGACATATCTGTTTGCTCACCATGATGCTATTGCATAATTGTGTTCAGTAAATATTTTTCACAACCAGTGCAGTGGCTCACGCCTGTAATCCTAGCACTTTGGGAGGCTGAGGTGGGCCGATCACAAGGTCAGGAGTTCAAGACCAGCCTGGCCAACACAGTGAAACCGTGTCTCTACTAAAAACACAAAAATTAGCCAGGCATGGTGGTGCGTGCCTGTAGTCTCAGCTACTTGGAAGGCTGAGGCAGGAGAATCGCTTGAACCCGGGAGGTGGAGGTTGCAGTGAGCTGAGATTGTGCCACTGCACTCCATCTTAAGCAACAGAGTGAGACTTCATCTCAAAAAAAAAAATTTTTTTTTACACTGGATGAATTGTTGGCGCAGGTTGAAAGCTATGTGGTGACAGTTCAAATTCTAGGTTATTGGACAAGCTCACAACAATAATCAGATAAGTATTTGCACTAAACAGAAAATTTCAGTACTTAGAATACAGGTTGCTGCTTGCTGAAGACTTGTCTGTAACCATCCATTTGTTCCCAAATTGTTTTTTCTCTGTAGTATGGATGCAGTCTGTGGTGATTTTTGTCAAATAAACATATGGTCTAGTTCTTCGGGAGCCCACAGTGACAGGAGCAGCTTGTCTTAGGGAGGCTTGACCATGTTTCCCCGTCTGCAACAGCCTCCCCCTCCCAAAATATTTTAAATAAATATACAATCCATCACAAATCATTTTTCAGGAAAGTGCATCTCCAGGATTGGTCCTAAGGTACCACTTCCAGTAAATTGCTGCTCATAATCCTCTTTCATACAGAAATTCTGGTATCTTCACATTCACTCTTAACTTGTGTCTACCCAAACTGATTTTTAAAAATATATATACTTTAAAATGGAAATGACAAGAATTTCTGACTATTCTCAAAATCTGCCATTAAATGCAATCAAATTCTTTCTTTACAAAAGACATGTGTTCGCATAGGCAGAGTGTAGATTCTGCAAAACGATGACGGCTGTCTCTGTCATTTCTTCCCATTTTCATCTTCCATTGGCCAAATCTATTCACGATGGCTTCTTTGATCAGTTCTTCGATCTGATCCCTGCTGCCACTACTTGGCTATTTTCTGGTATATCTCCCTATATATTAATCTTCGAAAATAGTGCCTTATGGTAATTGCTGGGCTCTGTAGAAATGTGATCAAAAGCAAGGAGACCGGATAGAGCAGGAGTTCTGGAAGCAGCAGCTTGTGACAGCTGGTTTTCTTTTGGCATTTTCCTACAAGCACCAAGCCCCTTCCGGCTGTTACTGTGGAGGAACAGGCCGGCACAGTCTTCCTCAGTGACTCCATGAACTCAAATGGCCCCTGGGAACACGTTCACGCTGCTTGAGTTTTCTCCAGAATCCAGTCCACGTACTCAACCACGTTAGTGTAAACGCCTGGCCGCTCCCTCTGAGCGCAGCCTTCGCCCCAGCTCGTGACGCCTACCAGGTGCCACACCTCGTCATGTTTGCAGGACAGGGGGCCGCCCGAATCTCCCTAGAACAAGGGAAGACAAGAAAAGGCACACAGATCAACTCAGACGCTGCCCGTCTTCAGTACATCTTGCTCAGGCCAATTTTGCCTAAAATGTTGTCTTGGCCCTTTAATATACTGCAAAGAGTCTGGGTGCTTGCATTCATCCAGTCTCTTCATTTTAGATTTCAGTCTAAGTCAAACGAATACACTGTGTTCCCTGCTCACTGGCAGCAGGCTGCTTTTTAAAATACATTAAGCATTTCGATTTGAGAAATATTCCACTGGCTAAGGACACTCTGTTACCTTGCAAGCGTCCCTCCCTCCTTCCCAGTAGCCTGCGCAGATCATCTTATGGGTTATTTTATGTCCTCTGTATCTCCTCTGGCACTCTTCATTGGTCACTAAGGGTATCTTGGCTTTCTGGAGAGTATTTTGTATTTTGTCTGAAAAAAAATTTTTAGTTTGTTTGTGGAATAACCATACTATAATACATTAAACATATATGCATATGTTTATATTATATTATATATATATATATATATATATATATATTAGAGAGAGAGCAACAGAGTCTCACTCTGTCTCCTAGGCTGGAGTGCAATGGTGCAGTCTTGGCTCACTGCAACCTCTGTCTCCCAGGTTCAAGCAATTCTCCCGCCTCAGCCTCCCGAGTAGCTTGGATTACAGGCACCTGCCCTCATGCCTGGTTAATTTTTGTAGAGACATGGTTTCACCGTGTTGGCCAGGCCGGTCTTTAACTCCTGACTCAGGTGATCCACCCGCCTCGGTCTCCTGAAGTGCTGGGATCACAGGCGTGAGCCACCATGCCCAGACGCATCTATTTAAAATAAAAATCATGGCCAGCGTGGTGGCGCAAACCTGTAGTCACAGCTACTTGGGAGGCTGAGGCAGGAGAATTGCTTGAACCCAGGAGGTGGAGGTTGCAGTGAGCTGAGATTGCACCACTGCTCTCCGGCCTGGGTGACAGAGCGAGACTACATCTCAAAAAAAAAAAAATGCCTATATAAAAATTTAGAAAGAAAAAATGTTCTATTTATTTCACAGACCTTTTATAATTACAAGTATGAAGAAGATGTTATTCCCACTATTACAGGTACCATTTTGTTAATCTTAATTAAGTTCAAAAATTAATTATGACTCTGACTCTAACTGGAATGACTTCCTAGAGAAAGTAATTGGATAGCAGGCTAGAACATTTACTGAAAAGTGCTAGGCTTCACATTAAACTTCATTAAATGTAATTAGTCTTTAAAGAGGTTTGGTCATATTTAAAATTTCCAATCAAACAGATGAGGCGTCAGCCTCACTTGGGTGATTTTTGCCTCTCCATCTCTATTAATCCTCTTCCTGCAATTGAATAATGTGACTTGACTTGTACTTTAGCTACATGACTTGATAGGGCAGGAAAGGTTACATTCTTTATTTTTAGGATTGAGCACTTATAAAAAAAATCATTTTTACCTCTTAATTTTCTGTACCCCCATCCAGTCACCCAGCAATCAGTGTATATTACATGTCTATCTCCTTTTGAAGGCAGGCATATGGGTCGTTGAGAATCTAAATTTTAAAAATCATGGTTTAAATATCAAAAGCCAAATATATCCTCTTTTCCAGAAGAGACTCTCTTCTTACTGTCCGTCATTTGCATGTTATGTATTTATTATATTCGTTTTTTTTTTTTTTTTTGCCTTTTTTTCATATATTCCCTCCCTCAGGTTCAGCATGATATCTCACCCATGCCAGGGTGAGAGAACAAGACAGACACAAGCCTCGCCCTCCCCAGTGACTCCTCCATCCAACTCAGTTTCTGATCCTGCACAAGTTGCTTAACTGTTCTGACCTTCATCCTTTAGCCGTAAATTATCTTTACTAAATTATCTTTAGACTACCTTATCTTTACTCCTCTGACGTATCATGAAATTATGTCATTCTACGCACGTGGAGAAGCCTGAGGAAAACGTATCTCTTCACCCACAGTCCCCAAATAAGTTTCAATAACCAGGAAAGCGTGTCAGCCTTAACAGAATGAATGCCTAGTGTCCAGGCATCTCCCTTTCATGACGATAATGCCTGGAGAGACTGGCAGGGTCAGGCTGTAAGTCTAGTAGTGTTAACTATGTTATCCAGTTCACCATTGGAGACAACGTTCCAAATAAAATTCTCCGTACCTGTGTAATTCACTGTTGTTTCCAGTTTCAACAAAGCAATATCATACCCACTTTCTGCCATTTTATATTGATCGTGTATTATTATTTCTTGAACCCCAAAGAAAGATGTATCCTCTGTTATTTCAGATTGATTTAAAATGCCACTGTAGACTCGCAAAATCTTAGGTGACTCTACCCTAAGGAGCAAACAGCAGAGGGAAAGAAATTTCCTTTACTAAAAACAATCCCAAACATTTTTAAGTGTGTGATTATTTAACTATTACTAGTATTTTCTGCCAGTGATGGGCATTCAGGTGGGTAACAGTGATTTTATCCTAAGATTTTTCATGATAAAAAACATATTCACCCTATAAAGAAAATCCATTATACACAAAAAAGAATGAGTACTCATTCCACGCTCCAACACACCACACACACACACACACACACACACACACACACACACACACACACACACACAATCACTGGGCTTCATCTCAACTTTGCCAGTGACTAGCTGTGACGCTGAGAAACTCACGTAGCCTTTCTGGTACTCCATTCTCATATGTTGTGACAGGTAAAGTCGACTCTTGACCTCACATGTGTTCTTGAGTTTAATATGAGTGTGCTGCAGATGGATTTAAAACAAAACAAAAAGAAACCCCAATACGAAAAAACACATAAAACTGTGTCTGGAAACAACTCGGATGTTACGGCAGTAGCAAGCAGGAAGCTTGTCTGACTTCACTTCCCTGGAATATGTATCCTTCCAGCTGGAGCCTTTATGTTTGGCCAATGCTGAAAGTGACCTAAGTATGGAATCCGATTTGAGTATGCATACTGGACTCTTCCTGTATTTTATTTATTTACTTAGAGACAGGGCCTTCCTCTGTTGTCCAAGCTGGACAGCAGTGGCACTGTAGTAGCTCACTGCACCCTTGAGCTCTTGGGCTCAAGCGATCCTCTTACCTCAGCCTCCTGAGCAGCCGGTGCTGCGGGTGCACACCACCATGCCCAGCTAGTTTTTGTATACTTTTTAGAGACAGGCTCTCACTATGCTGCTTAGGCTGACCTCAAACTCCTGGTGTCCAGGGATCCTCCCACCTCAGCCACCCAAAGTGCTGGGATTATAGGCATGAGCCACCATGCCCGACCTCTTTCTGTAAACACACACACACACATACACACACACACACACATATTAGAAATTTGATTCAGAGGATGGTAAATTCTCTGTGAGCTTAATTCCGGGTGCACTGGAGCACAACTATTACTAATATTTCCTGCCAGTATGTATGCAGTGCACAGAGCGAGGTGCAGAAAGAGGTGTTCTCTTGCAGGGAATAACATGAAGACCCCTCGTGGTGCAGATATGCTTCCATGGGAAGCGGAATCGCATGCAGCGAAGCAGCCATGTACCTGCCCCTGTTCTGATGCTGGTAGACCATGAAGGGCTCTTCCTTTCTGCCTTTTTTCCACTGAAGGAATTAATTAATTTTGCAAATAAGATAATTTAATTGGTTAAAGTGTCTATTTCCTAATACGCTAGCGATCGTTTTTATAAATATGTGAAGATGAACTGGTAAAAACAGGCATGGTACTGACCCATAGAAACAGTGAGCAGCTGTTAATATCCACTGGTTTCCAATGATGGAGCCTCCACACAGGTGTCTCTGAGTGGGTGAGGTGACGTGCAGAGTCACCTGCCACGGCCACTCGCCACGAACAGACGCAGTTCCTCCAACGATCCTCGGCTTGATTTTGGTGGTACACTCTGCAACAGAAGCATTGCGATGAGCAGCTTCCTACGTCTTCCTTTCCATCAGTCATTATGCTCCTTCAGGAGCAAGAAGAAGAAAACCTTCCCTCAAGTCAACAGCTTACCATGACCTTGAGTTGCAGAGACTTTATGATCAAGTTGCCAAAGCAGACCATGCACATAAGAAACGGAATTGACTAAGCCATCTTGTAATTACACACCCCAAAGGATGTGGCCCTCCATGTGTGGTTCTACAAGTCTATCCTTTTTCAAATGATGACATGAATGGTTCTTTTAAGCCAGTGGTTATCAAGTGCAGTCCCCAGACCAACAGCATCACCTGGGAACTTGTTAAAAATGAACATTCTTGGCTAGGCACAGTGGCTCACGCCGGTAATCCCAGCACTTTGGGAGCCTGAGGTGGGTGGATCATGAGGTCAGGAGTTCAAGACCAGCCTGGCCAAGATGGTAAAACCCTGTCTCTACTAAAAATACAAAAATTGGCTGGCCATGGTGGTAGGGACCTGTAGTCCCAGCTACTTGGGAGGCCGAGGCAGGGAATTGCTTGAACCTGTGAGGCAGAGGTTGCAGTGAGCCTAGATGGTGCCACTGCACTCCAGCCTGGGCCACAGAGTGAGACTCCATCTCAAAAAAAAAATGCATATTCTTCAGCCCCACCTCAGATCCAGTGAATGAGAAACTCCAGCCTGGAAGTTCAGCCATCTGTGTTTGAACCAGCCCTGCTGAAGTTTGAGAACTACCGTTAGAAAGAAAAGGCTAGCACCTTGCACTCAGGCGTGTACTGGACTCATCGTGGTCCAGTTTCTCCCCTGTCCCTGTGACTCTGCTGACCATGAGTCCCAGTCACTCCTGCTCCATCCATGTCCAAACTAAGACTGACCTGCTGCGAACTTCCTCAGGCCTTTGGCCTTGTTGATCATTTGGGCTTCTCTGGGGTCCTTGGTGCTTTTGAGGGACTTTGACACAGACTCATCCCTGTGTTTCTTTCCTCTTGTGGCTCCCTGGACAGGACAGTTCCTTCTATTTCTACTTACTGGGATGCCCGACAAAAACCCACCCTCCTGGTTGGAGCCTTGGAACCCAGTCGTTTATGGAACACAGATGGCATGGGAGTGGGGTGCTCGTAGACAGCAGTCTTCTAGAGCAGTGAGACTCAAACTTTCATGTGCCTGTGGGTCACCTGGGAAGCTTTTAAAATGCAGATTCTGACTCAGTAATGTCTGCGTGGGTCCTGAAATTCTTTCTAACAAGCTCCCGATTGATGCCAATATGCTGTGCCCAGATCACACTTAGAATAACGAGGCTCAGATGCTCAGAGAGCCTCCGTGTCCTGAGCTAAGGAAGGAGTCTAAGTTAGCAGAAGAATCGCTGATGAGAAGTCGGATCCTAGAAGGCACAATCACTAGTTTTGTGGGTGTAAAACAACCTTTCTAGGCCTTCGTTTTCCTTGGTAGGAAAATGAGTGTATAATTCTGGGGTGGATTTCAAATAGGAGAGGATGGGAAAAGGAATTTGGAAGGAAGCAGCAGCTAACAGCAACCGAGCTGAGAACAGGCACAATGTGTCCTGGGAAGCCAGAGCAGAGGCTCTCACTTCAGAGCTGGCAGGGTGAACATTCATTTTAGGGGGCCCTTTTGAAGGTCTTAACTCTATTCTGGAATTTCTGGGAAGCCTTTATAGTTTGCAAGGTGGGAAGTGTCACAAAGGTAAATTTTTGGAAAATTAATAGGTAAATAGTAACTAAGGTATGTTAGAAATAACTCAGTAAAGATCCTATTAGGTACAGGTGAGAGGCCTTGATGTTCATCCTATTTTGTTTCTCAGTTTAAACAAAATGCTGAAAATACGTGTTTAGAATCATATTTTGTGTTAAGAAGTGCTTCTTTCAATGCTGCTGCTATCTGTCTTCAGAAAGTTAAGTTACGTTGCCGACCAACGACAATGCAAGACACCATAAATATCTCAGGTAGACATTCCCTTTCACATTAGGGGTTATTTCATCTAATACAGTGCAGTAAAAACCGAGTTATCTAATTCACTCCCTCCGAAGGTGCACTGAAAAGACAGATGAGTTTATTTTCCTTTATCTTACATTTTCTTCTGTAGCTATCAATCTATACCTGGTATATACGGTAACCTCTACAGGCCAGAGTCTATAAATCCAACAGAGAAAAACGTAAGGAAGAAGGAAGCGGGAAAATGCAATTTGCAATTTATGGAGGTATAAGTGCTTGTTCCCATTTTTTAAACCACGTCAGTATCACTTCACAGCAACATTTGTTAAGGGTTCTTTCCAATGCTTAGAAGTAGACGGAGGACAACAGAATGATTCTGGATGCTCCTCCTTGGCTTAGGGAGATTTATTGTGAGGCAAACAGAATGTATGAGATACGACTTAACTGACGTGCTTTCTAAGGAGGCTTGAGCCATTCAGAGATGTTCATCGGAGCACCTCTTAGCTCTAGGAAGGCATCGTTTGCTAGTTAGGATATTAGTGTTGGAGGCAGTTTAACATCTTTATGTTCTACAAAACAAGTTCTCAGAAATTAAGGATTGATTCGCCTTCTCAGTACAGCAGATACTCTGACACAAAAGATTTGTATGCTTCTAAAACATTACAAAGCATGATTATCACTTTCATTTTATTCATAAAATCTCAGTTGCATCTTATAACATATTGTAATATTGCACACTTAGCAATAAACAGTCTAAGAACATGCAGCTTTATGTAAATCAGTGTATACTAAAGCCATCCTAAGTTACTATGGGAATTTAGGCAGGAGTGTTTGTGGTGTGTTGTTTCCTGTTGGGGATTTGTCCCTTAGGACAATTCTGTTTGCCTAAAAACCATCTCTAGTGACTATGCTCAGAAATTGGCCACTGGAATGGAAACACTGCTGGTCTGATTTTTATTGTAACTTTTATGTTATTGCAGGTCTTATATAATCTAAACACCCCTATTTCCACCCTACCACACTCACTGTTATTAGTAAAGTTTTACCTTAACCTTTGCCAGTTCATAAGTCTGCAGAATCTGGCATGGAATCTGAATACAGACCCCTGAAAAGGAGGTGCTCCAGTATTTCTTGAATAGATACACATTTTTAGAAGAAAATGAATAATTTGACTAACCAAGGTGCTGATTGATGTTTCAGTTATAAAGGGTAACAGGAAAGATTGCTGGCCTTGATAACAGAAGTGTCGGCTGAGTCTGGGCCTCACTATGAAACGCCAGTTGTAGCTGCGTGCAGTGACTCAAGTCTGTAATCCCAGCACTTTGGGAGGGCAAAGCAGGATGATCGCTTGAGCCCGGAAGTTCAAGACTAGCCTGGGCAACATGGCAAGACCCCCTCTCTACAAAAGTTAGCTGGGTGTTGTGGTGCACGCCTGCAGTCCCAGCTGCTCAGGGAGTGAGGTGGGAGGTTTGCTGGAGTTGGGGAGTTCAAGCAGAGGCTGCAGTGAACACCGATCGCATTGCTGCTCTCCAGCCTGAGCAACAGAGTGAGAGTCTGAGAAAGAAAAAAGGAAGGAGGGAGGGAAAGGGAAGAGAAGGGAAAGGAAGAAGGAAGGAGAGAGAGAGAAAGTAAGGAAGAAAAAAAAAGAAAGAAAGAAAAAAAGAAAAAAGGAAGGAAGGAAGGGAAGGGAAGAAGGAAGAAAGAGAGAGAGAAAAAAAGAGAAAGGAAGGAAGGAAAAGAAAGAAAGAGAAAAAGAGAAATGCCAGGTATATAAATGTGTCAAATTGAAACACACAATTAGTTAATACCAGGCAATGTACGGTTTCGTCAAGCCCCAACATTTACCTTTAAAACATGGTCAGCTTGGGTGATGGGAGTGAAAATCACAGAAAACCGCGCAATTTATTATTTCATGAATGTTCTCCCCTCTGCGGCTATACGTGACAGCCCTGGTTGTGATATATTCCGTATGGAGTAATTCCTTCAGCTATATTTTTTCAAGTGACATTATACTCACCATTATCCATTTTACACAACCTTAGTGTGTAGCCAGAGACGCCTCCTCTCCCATGCAGTATTTTAGTTGGAGATCCATTTGAAGAAAGCTTTAAGTAACATTTGCCCCTATAGTTGGAAACAAAACAATGTAAACATGATGCATCTCACAGGCAGATGGGAGAAGGGGCTCTGCAAAATCCTTCATACGGCTTACTTCCCTTCGTTGCAAGATGCTTGGACTGGGCTATAGGTAAAAAACTGGCAGCGGACGGCATCGGTGCACAGTTTCTGGCAGGCCTCGTGACCTTTCACAGTGACAACATCCAGTTCCTCTCCCAAGAAGTCAGTGTCATGGTACAATGAAGAATGGCAGAACACTAGACAGCAGACCACATGTCAGAGCGAGACACACCCTCAGCATTCATCGGCCTCCTCGGGGCCGGCCACTCAGCCAGAACGCAGAACACTCACTGTTTACCTGGGATGCTGTGCCGGCAGGTCTGCAGACTGAAACCGGAAAGAGCTCTGTGCTTTTTAAAGCGTGTACTGGGCAATCCACTCTCAGATGTTTTAAGGAGACAAAGATTTCTAAGGAAAACAAAAGGGAAGTAGAAATATATCGTATCAAACACACAAAAACATTTTCACAGCACATAGAGAAGGTAAAGTCAGTTCATGGTGGCACTTAATTGCGAAGATTTTCTTATTTTGAAAGTACTTTTCATAAACCACGGAGTCACACTCATAAACCAGAGAGTCACACTCCATGACCCTTAGGTTGCAGAAAAATTTTCTAACTAAATCCCCTGGCTCTGTAAAAACTTTTCTGAGCTTGCTTTATTGTCAAACTTTCTAGAATCTTCCCTTTTCGTTTCCTTCCTTTTAATACTCCCAGCCTATCTTAAAGATTCGAGTCTTCATGCTACCTAGAAATCTCCTATCCAGGGTTGTGACAGTTTTATAAGGAGGTGAGTGAAGTCCATCGTCGACTCCACACCCTGGGAGCATCTTCCTGGAGAAGACTGACTTTTCTTAAGTAGACAAGATCACAGCCTGGAGCAAGGCTGCCCATAGAACTTCCTGCAGTAATGGAAATATTCTGTCTCTGTCATCCAATCCAGTAACCACCAACCGCATGTGGCTACTGGGCTCTTGAAATGTGGCTAATACAGCTGGGGAGGTGAATTTTTAGTTTTATTTAATTTTAATTAGTTTACATTTTAATTGCCAAGATTTGGCTTATGTTTCTATCACATTCTGTATTAAAGATCAAATGTGTTATTCCTATTATAGGAATTGCTCAGTAAGGGAATAAGACAAATAGAAGAGCAGGGACTAACACAAGATTATAAGTAACAATGGCGTCTTTCTTATTTCTGAACTTTATAATGCCTCAAGGCTCAGTCTTTAGACCTACTTTCTTCTCTGTCTGCATTTAATCCTTTGATAATTTCACTAGATTTTTAAAAAGTAGGCTGGGCAAGGTGGCTCACACCTGTAATCTCAGCACTTTGAGAGGCAGAGGAGGGCGGATCATGAGGTCAGGAGATCGAGGTCATCCTGGCTAACACAGTGAAACCCAGTCTCTACTAAAGATACAAAAATTAGCCAGGCATGGTGCATGTGCCTGTAATCCCAGCTACTCGGGAGGCTGAGGCAGGAGAATCACTTGAACCCGGGAGGCGGAGGTTGCAGTGAGCTGAGATCATGCCACTGCACTACAGCATGGGCGACATAGCAAGACTCTGTCTCAAAAAAAAAAAAAGATATCAGCTGTATATTGGCAACACCTAAACGCAGGCCCACAGCGTAAACCCTTCTCCTGAATTCAACTTCTATTTCCAATTGCCAATTCAACCTTTTCCCCTAGATGTCTCATGGCTATTGCTTCTACACTCTGATTCTTATTAAAGCTTCCACAGCTCTGTTGTCAGCGTTTCCATCTTTCCAGTTCTTTGGGCCAAAAGTCGTGGTGCTATCACTGACTCCTTCACAATCCACAGTCCAACCCATCAGCAAACCTTATTGGCTCTCTATTGATAATACACATCAATCTGATGACCTCTCTCATCTCCACTCTGGTCCAAGTAAGCAAGGTTTTTATCTATTTAATTCACTAAATGCTATAACCGGTGTGCAGAACAATGCCTGATACATAATAGGCACCAGATAAATTCTACTAAATGTGTTTAGTAAATGCAAGTAGCAGATTCATGTTCACGTGACAGACCTGGTGCTTATGAAATAGCCTCACTCAGTGGAAAGTGAGGCTCGTGTGATGAGCAAGGCACATGAGGTACCCCCTTGGCAGAATTTTCTGGAGGACACCTGTTCATCAGCAGGATGCCAATCACCCAAGTGACGAGGGCTCTGAGAGTTCCAATGCCGATGGATTTTATGGATTTTTGTTTGTTTGCGTGTTTGTTTAAGTGAATGTTGTCAATGAGGAACAGCAACCTGCGCATGGTGGATCAGGCTTATAATCCCAGCACTGTGGGAGGCCAAGGTAAGTGGATTGCTTGAGTCCAGGAGTTCTAGACCAGCCTGGACAACATGGAGAAACCCTGTCTCTATAAAAATACAAACATCAGCTGGACGTGGTGGCACACACCTATGGTCCCAGCAACTTGGGAGAATGAGATGGGTGGATTGCTTGAGCCAGGAAGTGGAGGCTGCAGTGAGCCAAGATCGCACCTAGTGCACCCAAGCCTGAGCGGCAGAGCAAGACCCTGTCTCAAAGGAAAAAAAAAAAACAGAGGGACACCAACCTTAGCTAGTGTCCTTTTGATGATTAGAGGAATCCTCTATGCTGTTTCTGATGTCCTGTGTCAATTTCCATTGGTGAGGTAACAGGGACTCAATTCCCAAATCCCCCTCCACCATCACCCCAGCCCACTTGGTGGAGACATTCATTTCCACCTCTCTCTCACCACCTTGGGTGTGACATTTTACTGACATTTGCAGCTCTTTCTGCTCCTGATTCAATTAAACAAAGGATTGGACTGCATTGCCTTTTAATGGTCATGAGATGGAAATGGAATCTCTTCACTCGGTTTAGAACTAGACAGCTCTCCCTTTGCCAAAGGTGGAGACCTCCAGCAATCCCATGACTGGGCATATATCCAAAGGAAAAGAAAGAAAAAAAAATTATATCAAAAAGATACCTACACTCACATGTTCACTGCAGCACTATTTACAATAGCAAAGACATGGAATCATCCCAAGAGTCTATCAACAAATGAACGGATAAAGAAAATGTGGTGTATAGAATATACTATAGAATGTTACTTAGCCATCAAAATAATAAAACCATGTCTTCTGCAGCAACATGGAGAGAACTGGAGGCCATTATCTCAAGTGAAGCAACTCAGAAACAGAAAGTCGAATATTGCATGTTCTCGCTTGTAAGTGGGAGCTAAATAAAGCATACCCAGGCACAGAAAGAGTGGAATGAAAGATATTGGAGACTCAGAATTGTGAGGATAGAGGAGTGTGAGGCATGAGAAATGACCTAATAGGTACAATGTGTGCTATTTGGCTACCCTGAAAGCCCAGACTTTCCACAACACAGTATATCCATGTAACAAAACTGTACCTGTACCTAAAATTTATTTAGGTAAAATAACATTTATTTTTAAATTTATGTTTTAAAAAATGAGCCCTTGGTAATGTTGGATTTGTGGTAAGTAGGTAGGGAACAGAAAGGGAGAGAAACTAGAAATTCTTTACATCTTTTATCCTATAATGACATTTAGAATAAACTTTTAGTAACTTGGAATTTTTAATGATGGATTTTGATCAGCTATTTTTTAAAGATAATAAATTATCCTTACTTGTTAATTCCTTACCTTTGAGATTCAATGGGCCATTCCTGGGAAAAGAAGGTAAAAAACAAGCAACCAGGGTGATGAGTGCAGATTCGGCGGCAGACAAAGGCATCTGGAGTCATGACGCTAGCAATGTTGCTGTCTGCAAACGCTGTATCAGGGAAAATGTCCCTAATACAAGCTGCACAAGAGAACTATGTTAGGAAATCAGTTCGCCAGCTATCAGGAAAATTCCAGTCACAGAATTTGTATATTCCATATTTTAAAATTTAAATGTATCCCAAGATCTTTTAATTTTTTTTTATTTAGAAGAAAATGGCATGATTATTTTAAACTTGAAATTTAAATATAGAATCTAACTGTACGGGACAAGATGAAATCCCTCACATGAAGAAGGTAAAGATCTTTGGGTCCCTTTCATCAGTGAGCATAAGCTGGTATCCTGAGTTAGGTCTATTGTCCTGATCATCCACATGTTTCACGGTTACACTACGTCATCAAGAAGTCAATAGTTACCCAGATTAGAAAGGGCACAGGATTTCAGTGAAAATCCAGACACCACTTTGTGGAGCTTTGTTATTCTGGTTGGTGTCCCTGTTTGGGTGTGCTTCAGCAGACACCTGTTACTGAATGAAAAGAAAAAGGGAAAGAGCCTTATTCTTCCAACTGCAAGGAGGAAAAGCATGAGCGGGTAAGAAATTCCCCTCTGGAGAGAGGACCTGGAAGACCCTGAAGCATCCATCTGGGAGGCTGTGGCGGACTGGGTGTGGCCCCAGCAGTGCTGCTAAGCACCTGTGAACTGTGGAACTTTACTTCTTCCTCGGTACAGTGGCAGCTTGAGAGAGCGACCGCGTGAAGAAAAAGCATGCGTGAATGCATGACTTCTCAAGCCTTCTCACTTCTAACGACTTCACTTTTTAAAAAATCTTGCTTGGAACCCTCCACTTCCTTGGCTCGCAGTTCACGTTGTGTTAAGTCTTAGATGTAAAAGCTGTGGTCTTAGCTGAGCTAAAGACAGCCTTGCAAGTCAAATGACTAATTAGGGGGTTGAGGTGTGTGTGTGCGTGTGTGTGTGTGTGTGTGTGTGTGTGTGTGTGTGTGTGTGTGTGTGAACCACTGTTGTTTGTTTGAGATGAAGTCTCACTCTGTCGCCCAGGCTGGAGTACAGTGGCGCAATCTTGGCTCACTGAAACCTCCGCCTCCTGGATTTAAGCGATTCTCCTGCCTCAGCTCCTGAGCAGCCTGGATTACAGGTGCATGCCACCATGCCTGGCTAATTTTTGTATTTTTAGTAGAGATGGGGTTTCACCTTGTTGGCCAGGCTGGTCTTGAACTCCTGACCTCAAGTGATCCACCTGCCTCCACCTCTCAAAGTGTTGGGAGTACAGGCCTGATTATCATTTTTGAAATAGCTTGTTGATGCTTTATTTCTGTTTATTCCTCTTTGTGAATGTGGAGAACAGAATGTTAAAATCCAATGTTGAAACACAAATATTAGAAATTTAAATATTTTTCACTTTTCTGTTGATTCCAGATAAATGCAGTTTACTATGAAAATCTAAATCATCTGAAATATTTCTGAATATATAAATTAATAATATATTTCCCTAGAAAATTTTAAAGATGAGAACACAGATTTGGTCATTAGATATGAGATCATTTTAAAATTCTTACATAATAGATTTATCCTTGAAATATTTCAAAATCTTGTATGAAGCAGGATAAAACTTTTTACATGAATAGTTTGTCTTAGGTAAGGAACTGTTATTTAGCAAGAGAGACAGAGAGAGAGAGAGAGAGAGAGAGAGAGAGAGAGAGAGAGAGAGAGAGAGAGGAGTAGGTTTTTATTCTTTTAGACTGTAACGTTTTTTTAGACCGGGAAGGTCACTGTCAACCAGACCAATTGCAGCATTTTAAAATTGCCAATTTAATAGTGTAGCACTTTTGAAATTAGCTAGGATATGGTTTAGGTGTATGTATTTTTCTGATAGTGTTATTGAAAGGTAGACTTCTTATCATAAATGAAATGCATCCACATTAGGCTTTAAATGTATTTTTCATGAAGAAAACTAGGAGTACTTTTGTAGAAATGTCTTTTATGGGTTTAAAATAAATTCTGGCATCAAGTTGATGAAAAAGTTTTTTAGTACATCACCATTCTGGTTTCACTGGCTACTCTCACGTCCTGGGGCTCACTCACCGGTGCTCCAGGCTGGGAAACCGCCTTGTGGCATATGTGAAAAAGTGGCAGTGGATGTCATCCGTGCATCTTTCTTGGCATTCTTGAACACTCTTGGCAACTGAGCTGTTATAGTTCACGCCCTTTATGTCCAGGTCCACATAAATGTCTTTGTTGCAAGCTGGAAATAAAAGCAGAAAACATGAGGCCCTTCCAGATTCCAGGGGCAATGACCTAAGCAACTGTCTTTCCTGACTCACTTTTTTTTTTTGAGACGGAGTATTGCTGTCACCCAGGCTGGAGTTCAGTGGCGCAATCTCGGCTCACTACAGCCTCTGCCTCCCGGGTTCAAGTGATTCTTCTGACTCAGCCTCCTGAGTAGCTGGGATTACAGGCATGTGCCACCATGCCCAGCTAATTTTTGTATTTTTAGTAGAGACGGGGTTTCACTGTGTTGGCCGGGATGGTCTCGATCTCCCGACCTCATGATCCACCTGCCTTGACCTCCCAAAGTATTGGGATTACAGGTGTGAGCCACAGTGCCCAGCCCTGACTCACCTTTTTAACTTTTTCACCCACCTTTCCTCAGAAGTCTTTTGTTATATTAATCTGCAAAATTCTTTTTCTTGAATGGAAGCAGTAAAAGAATGCCACTGTCCTTCTTATATTGTAACAATTTTAGACTTGTAAATTCACATGTCGATTTTCTGACCTAGCCTTATTCCCCCTAACTGATTATTTCACGAATTTATTGATTCAAGTATCTATTCACTATGAAGACAAGTGTCACTTCAATCTTTATATTTGCTCCTTTTGATTTGGATTAATATGTTTAATAAGGAATTCCTCTGGGGCACCATGTGATCCTGGCACTTTGGAAGGCCAAGGTGGGCAGATCACTTGAGGCCAGGAGTTTGACACCAGCCTGGACAATACAGTGAGAGCCTGTCTCTAGGAAAAATTAACAAATTAGCTGGGAATGGTGATGCATGCCTTTGGTCCCAGCTACTCCAGAGGCTAAGGTGAGAGGATCACTTGAACCCAAGTGGTCAAGGCTGCAGTGAGTTGTGATTGCACCACTGCACTCCAGAGTGAGACCCAGTCTCAGAAAAGGGATTTTCATTTAAGATTTTTAGGCTGGGAGGTAGAAAGAATATAAATGGATGATGAGAAGTGAGGTAGTAAGACATGTTGTTTTTTTTTTTTTTTTTTTTTGAGATGCAGTATTTCTGTCGGTGATCTTTGCTCACTGCGACCTCCTCCCAGGTTCAAGCCATCATCCTGCCTTGGCTTCTGGGGTAGTCGAGACCAGAGGCATGCACCACCATTCCCAGCTGATTCGTTCATTTTTCCTAGAGATGGGGTTTCACCATGTTGGTCAGGCTAGTCTCAAATTCCTGACCTCACAATCTGCCTGCCTCGGCCTCCCAAAGTGCTGGGATTACAGGCATGAGCCACTGTGCCCAGCCTGTAAGATATGTCTTTTCATGAGGTAAAGAAATGTTTATAGTGTGTTGGACGGGCAGACACACATGTATGCTAGTTCATACTCTACACTGAAAGAACTTCATTAAGGGGGTTTATTTCCACATAGCAGTGTTTTACTTCATAGTCACAAAGCCATATCTGATGTGACTATATGTACACGTCACAGCTAGTATTTGTTAATTCTAACGACATATCTTACCGCTTATTTGGTGTGGGCATTGCTTGAAAGAATATCCAGAAATTGCTCCTGTCCTGTTCACTGTCGGCAGTGTTTCTGAAACACTGTCTTTCAGGACACAAGTAAACCTGTTTTTAAAAAAATATGTATTACTGAATAGGAATTTATGTTTTAAAATAATGGATCTTAAAAGTCAGCACACAGAAAGACAAAGAGAAGAAAACAAACTACCTTATCTCATGCCAAAGCAAATATTTTCTTAGCAAGATTATTAATTTGTTTTTTTAACTCCAGTATCCCTACACTTAAGAGACTACGTGTAAATACTCCTTCCTAATAGGGACCAGCATTAACGGGTAAACTATGCCCTGCTGGTAAACTGCAAGCAAAACTCTGTGTGTTTCTGTACAGCCTGTTAGCGATATAAAATGATTTTTATGTTTTCAAATGGTTACATTTGAAGTGGTGACATAAGTAAGTACTTATATAATGTCCTTGGCTTCACTATGAGTTTTGTCCACAAAGCCTAACATATTTACTCTGCTTTATTAAGAAAATATTTGCTGATTCCTGTTCTAGATTCTGGAACCATAAATTTTATAAGTTCGGGGTGCTATATAAATGCCTGTGAATGCAGCAATAATACACAAAGATGTTGAAAACTTAATTCTACAGAAAGGCTTATTATTAAATTTTCAAGCTCAGCATGGGAACACAAGGGGTTGACGTGATGTTTAAAATATTTTAAATCTGACAAACGACCCAATGCAGTGTGTGAAACTTTGTAAGATTCTGGTTAATTACTATAAATTACATTTGAGGGGAAACTGAAATAATATAAAGGAATTCTTGTTACATTTCGTATGTCTTTTTTGTAGGATAACGCATGTTGAAGTATTTAGGGGTAAAGTGCCATGATGTTTTGGAATTAAGCATGTGTACAAATATAGGTAAGAAAGGCAAAAATTGCAGTCATGGTGGTGGCAGGGGATCATTATACTGTGCTATTTTTTAAAATTATCTTTTAAAATAAACTATTTAATTTTAATAATTTTTAATATTTAATTTTTTCTAATAAAATAGAAGTTCCAACTTAAATCAAAAATTAATAATTGATGGAAAAGCAAAGTGTGAAATGTTTAAGAAGCATAAAATGGAGACAAAAAGAGGAAACATACCATTAGCACTGAGACCATACGAGAGGCTGGAAAGTCTCCACTTGGGGGCATATTTATTATTTTCTAAATTGTCTAAACACCATCTCTTCTTTCTGTAATAATATTTCAACTGAAAGACAATTTATCTTCCAGTTGTTAATGTTAAATCATATAAAATGACAGATGGAAATGTGTTATGAATAGCAATCTCCCTGTAAAATCTGTCTCCTCAATGTAGAAATACAAGCATTTACCATTGGGTAGGATCCTCAGATGGTGAGTCCGCTGTGAACGTGAAGAGTAAGCATCTCGGGTGGTAAGTGCAGATCACCTGGCAGTACTTGGCATTTGGTGTGAAAACCGTCGCAATGTCCCCTCCTTCAAAGTAGGTGTCCTTGAACAATTTAGTCACACATTCTGTGATGCAATGCATGGCACATGTTATTCTGGATTTTAGTGAGCATATATCTAATTAGGTAACAATCTCATAAAGGCAAGGCACGTAGGTCTACTTAACAGGAAATACACCTGAATTTGTGAATCAAGGCCCTGCATACTTTTATGTTAGTTTTTTGAATGAATGGCCTCAGATGGAAATGAAAATCACAAACTGGTACATTGGCTCCCATGGAATTGTGCTTATGAGTGATTGTCCTGGAGACAAGGAGCGCTTTGAGGGTAACTGAATAATTTCAAGGATCTTTATTGGCAAAAGCTGCTGCTTTTCAGGATCTCATCCAGGTTTGGAATGAGCCTTCTGCTTTTTCCTGCCCTAATTGGGTCTCTTTGTCCAGACCCTGTACTATTTGAAACAAAGGCTCCAGAGTGATCACTTTCTGATAGCATCTGATGGCCTGGGGTGTGATAACATCCTCATCCCATTGAGAATAATTTGGAAACCCCACCTTTTGGTGCAAAGCAATCTTACTACATTAAAATATTACTTTTAAGAAGAATAAAGAAGAATGTTATTTGTTGAATCAAATAGATTTTCTATATTTAATAATGCAAACCGGTCGTGGTGGCTCATGCTTGTAATCCCAGCATTTTGGGAGGCTGAGGCAGGGCAGATCGCTTGAGCTCAGGAGTTCAAGACCAGCCTGGGCAACATGGCGAGACCCTGTCTCTGCAAAATAAAAAAAAAAAAAATAGCTGGGTATGGCGATGTCCACCTGTAATCCCAGCTACTTGGAAGGTGGAGGTGGGAGGATCTCCTGAGCTTGGGAGTTTGAGGCTGCTGTGAGCGGTGATTGCACTATTGCATTCCAGCCTGGGCGACAGAGCAAGATTCAGTTTCTCTCTCTCTCTCTCTCGCTCTGTGTGTTTGTGTGTGTGTGTGTGCACCATGCACTAATTTTCTTAGAATATATCCCCCTCCTAATTGGATCATTTGATTTTCAGTATGCCACTAGGTGGGGTGATAGGAGTGGGGTGGGAGTTGAAAGATCACCTGCCTGGGTGATGGGTACACTGAAAGCCAACACTTCACCACTGCCTAATGTATGTACGTAAGAAATCTGCACTCACACCCCCTCAACATATAAATGTTTAAACATTTTCAGAAAATCCGCACGCAGCTTCTAGTGTCAGTAAAAACTAGTTCATCTGTTTTTGCGAACTAGCAAGGCTTGTTACTGTACATTCACGTAGTATTCAGACTTCTTACCAATTTAATTGACTCAATTAACATGATGGTTAATTTTGGATGTTTCTAGGTACACAATCATGTCATCTGTGAAAAATGAGAGCTTATGTTCCTCCGAATCATTTTCCTTTTACTTCCTTTTCTCACTGCACCAACTAGTACCTCTATATAATACTAAATGGAAATAATGGGAAGAATTCTTGTCTTATTCTCAATGCCTTGGGAAAGGTTTCAATATTCCTATATTACGTATTATGTTTCTTGAAGAATTTTGGTTTGGATTTTTGTTTGTTTTTGCTTAAAATACCCTTTCATGGCTGATGAAAGTTCTCTTCCATTTCCAGTTTACTAAGAGTTTTGATTACTAATAGAATTTTATCAAGCATTTTTCTGCATGTATTAATTTTTAAAATTATTTTTAATTGTGATATGTAACATACCATGTGCCATTTAGCCATTCTGAGTGGGTGGTTCTGTGGCGGTAAGTGCATTTACATTGCTGTGCAACCCTCAGCACCACCCGCTCCAGAACTTTTTAATTTCCCCAGTTGATGCTCTGTGCCCCTTAAATACCAACTCTCACCCCTTCCCCTCACCCTTAGCCCCTGGCAACCTCTGTTCTAATTTCCTTCTTTATGAAATTGACTACCCTAGGTACCTCATATAAGTGGGATCCCCCAGTATTTGTTGTTTTGTGACTGGCTCATTTCACTCAGCACAATGTCCTCAAGGTTCATCCATGTTTAGCGTGTGTCAGAATTTCCCTTCTTTTTAAGGCTGAGTAAGATTCCGTTGTATGTATGTACCACACTTTGTTTATCCAGTCACCTGTCGATAAACACACAGGCACTTCCGCCTTTTGGTTAGTGTGAAGAGTACTGCTATAAAGATGGGTGTACTAGTATATCTGTTTGAGTTCCTGCTTTCCCTTCTCTTTTCTTTTTTTTTTTTTTTTTGGTATGTACCCCAAAGTCACACATCTATTAATTTTTGAATGTTTAATCAACTTTTCATTCCTGGAATAAACCCAACTTTGTCACAATATCACAATGTAATCATCCTTTGATTTTTTTTTTAGCAGTCTACTGGATTAAGTTGGATAATGTTTTGTTAGGATATTTGTACATATGTTCATGAGATAAAAGACTGTAACTTTTTTTCCCTCAGAATTTTCCTATCAGGTTTTGATGTCAGGATTACACTGACCTTATAAAATGGGCTGGAAAGGGTTATGCTGACCTCTCAAATATGTTTGTCGTCCATTTAGTTAATTTCTGCAATTTATTTTCTTCTGCCTTCTAGTTTCCTTGCACTTAATTTGCTATTCTCTTTCTATCTTCTTGTTATCTTATATTATTAATTTCTACCTTTTCTGTATTCTAATGTATACATGCAAATCTATACGTTTGATCTCAGCACTGATCCAGTTACATCTCAAAGTTTTGACATACTGTATTTTCATTATTGCAGATGTAATTTTCTAATTATCATTGTGATTTCATCTTTGACTCATACTCATTTAAAAAGGTATACTCAATTTTAAAACATTTGGGGATTTTCAGTTCCCTTTTTATTATTTTTTTAGCTCCCATTCACGATGATTGAGTAACATGTTCAGCATAATTTTTATCCTTTAAAATGCGTTGAGACTTGTTTCAGAGGCTTGTGTGTGGTGAATTTTTGTTAATGTCCATATGCATATATGAAGGACCTATATATGTACATTGTCATTCCTTGATACCGGTGGGGATTGGTTGCAAGACCTCCTGCAGATACCAAAATCCATGAATCCTCAAGTCCCGATAGAAAATGGCATAGTATTTACATATAACCTACTCACGTTCTCCTGTGTACTTTAAATCACCTCGAGATTACTTATAATACCTAACGCCACGTAAATGCTATGTAAATAGTTGCTGTGCTGTGTTGTTTAGGGAATAATGACAAGGAAAAAGTCTGCACATGTTCAGTACAGATGCAATGTTTTACAAAATATTTTCACTTCAAGATTAGTTGAATCCATGGATGCAGAATCCATGATTCAGAGAGTCAATTATTTCGGCTGCGATTGGGTCCAGTGTTCAAAATACATCAGATTATTTAGCACTGACATATTTATCAATGAAATAACAATACAATTTCCAAATAATTATAACAAAGGAATCTTATAACCTGAGCAGTAATCTTGCTACAGGGAAAATTGAAATTAAGAACTGTGTCACTTGATATATTAAGTGGAATTTATTTTTAATACCTAGATTTGCCTGTTTTCACATATGCCAGAAAAAAAGAATTTACTGTGCTTAAAATGCTAGCAATAGTTATCAGAAATTAGATATAATATGTATACATAAGTTATTTTTCTAAAGGAATGCTTCAGCTTTCATTTTAAATAAAGAATGTTTGTGGAGATAAACAATACTTGTACTGACATATCTTACTTAATATTCGCTAAGTAATCTATAAACAAATTTAGCAGACATGATGTAGGGTGGAGAATTAACAGGGTAGTTAAATTATTGGAATGTATAAACCATGCATGAATATCTGCATATTATTTTTCAGTCCAAAATTCCTATTTTATGTGTGTATGTATGTTCTATTGAACTGACTGCTTTATGAAAACCTAATTAGTGAAGCAAATCAAGTTTTCTTTTTAATATTGCTTTTAAATATGATTTAAATAAGTTATGTAGTTAGGCATGGATGTGGATATGGTATACATACAGACACAGATTCCTACCAGTACGAACAATTTTTTCACCTCAATTCCCAGCCTGCTTTGAAAACCTCTGGAACCTCAAGCAAGAAATAAATAAAACCATTTTATTTCCTTCCCTGGCATAGACGATGTGGGATTCTCCCACATGCATGGAGACTGTAGTGTGATTTCCCTCTCCCAGTCCATAGTTGAGAAAATGCTCTACTTACCACCAGAAACTGAAGTAAATAAAATGAAATGTACCATTTGATATAAGAAAATCATCCTACAATGAGAAAAAGGTCCATGTTTTTAGAACATGAAACGTACATTTATAATTAGTTTACTGACACTAAGATTTACAAGAAATAGGGAGAGAGGGACGTAGTTAATTCAATAGCATAGCGTTCACAGGGTTTTCATTATAATCTTGAAGTTTATCTTTCCAGATCCTGGCGCCTACCTTAGTGTGGCTGTGTGTGTAGTGTTCCACACTTACAGCTCTGCAGTTGTAGAGCCCACAGGGAAGCAGCCCTCTCCCCTCCACCCACCGCTGCTCACCATGAATCAGAACCTTCTCATGCACCATCTGACCGCTCGCCCCACCCCAATTTTTCATCATGGTTTCCTTTCCCAATTTATTTCCTTTCCGCCTTTCCTTGAGGTTTCTCCCTATAGCTATCAAAGAGCTATGAATGATTTCCTACTTAGAAAATTTTCTATTTAAAAAAACCTGTGGCTAATACGTTAATAGATTATTTTGGTCACCTAGAAATCTATTTATCCCCACCAAGCATTGAACAGACTGCTCTAGGAAAAACGAAGTCATCAGTGAGGCAAATCAAGACCTCTGACTTCTCCGTATTGCATTTGGATGTCTTTTTAACTCCCAAAATACTCGTTATTGTGTAGACACTACTGTTCTTCTGTCCCACACCTCCTCTCAAATTAGTTACGGATAGTAGCGGAACATCTGTACAGTGCTAAATCAGACACATTTTAAAAATTAATCATTCTCTCTTGCAAAGTGTTTTTAAATTCCTATGATTAAAACAAGGCATTTCAAGGCATATTTGCTTGAGAGGAATGTGAAATAGTAAGTTCTAAAACTGTACCTGAAGGGCCTTGTTTTCTTATTTGCTGCAATTCTTAATAAGGGTGGTTTTCTTCTTCCAAAATGATCTTCATCCTTCTCTGAACGAGCTTGTGTAGGAAATGGCCCCTTAACTCTAATATTTGCTTGTACTGGTTCTCAATGTTATGTAACATTGTTTCCCGGTACAGCATATTTGTGAAAGTCCTAAAATCTTAGTATATCAGAAATGTTCCTTGAGAGAATTGCTTGCTTTCTCAATACATTGAATTTATTATTTTAAATTTTATTTCGTTTTTAAACAAGTGACATACACAGAGACAGCTGTAGAACTTGACTTGCCTGTGCAGCATGCCTGCCAGCCAAAGCCACACTTAACCAGACTTTCACCTGTCAGCTGTTAACCATTAATTCTAGCTTACCTTGAATCCCAAAGTCTAAAAAGAAAACACGGAAAGTCTAATGGACTCATGGATTTGCAATATGGTGGAGGGAGGAGACTTTGGCTGCTGGGGGAGGGGAGGCGGGTGGGAAGCAAAGTGCGGACCGCCCCTATGTGCCTGGCTCTTGTGAAGCCAGTTTCCTGCCAGGTGACACTGACTCTCACAGGTTATGCAGATCGGATTTCTTCTAAGGTCAAGCTTTTTTTTTTTTTTTTTTTTTTAATTTATTTTCACTTGTGATCAGTAAAAGTCTATTTTTAAAAAACAGAAAAATAAGAAGCTCTTTTAACTTTCTTTTTTATTGAGATGGAGTCTCACTCTTGTTGCGCAAACTGGAGTGCAGTGGCGCGATCTTGGCTCACTGAGACCTCCTCCTCCCGGTTCAAGCAATTCTCCTGCCTCAGCCTCCCATGTAGCTGGGACTACAGGCATGCGCCACCACGCCCGGCTATTTTTTTTCTTTTTTTTTGGTTTGTTTTTTGCATTTTTAGTAGAGACAGGGTTTCACCATGTTGATCAGATTGATCTCGAACCTCAAATGACCTGCCAGGCTCGGCCTCCCAAAATCCTGAGATGACTTAATCCCCCCACCTACCAAGTTGTCCTTAAAAACTCTGTTCCCCAGTTGGGGGAGACTGATCTAAGTAAAGATAAAACTCCAATCTCTGGCACAACCAGCTCTGGGACACAAATCCAAATGGAGAGCTAGGAAGTGACAAGTCTATAGGCCGAATGACAGTCAACAAAAGGAAAGCCGGTTGCATCCCTGAAGGAGAGGGTGGTTTTGTCCGGGAGGGAGCCTTCCAGTGGTAGACCGTGTCATTTACAGGCAGGAAAGTTTGTGAAATAATTTTTGGGGGTTTCACGTAATTATATTTCCATGAAGGCCTAGGCCTTCCCTTTGGACTTGAAGAAGGTCTGAAAGTGTACAGAGGGCATGTTGATCCACACCTGCAGCCACCCAGACCTACTCCTGGGTTGACGCATCATGTGACTCAAACAGAAGCAGTCTGTGCGGTGTTACCAGCCGTCTGCAGGTGTTGGGCAAGCTGCTGCATCTCTGGGCTTCTGTTTCTTCCTTTAGAGCATAAGACATGTACGAGTGCTGAGGATTTCTGTGCAGTCCCCTAAAAAAACCTAACAACGGTTTTCAGTACGGCTGAATTGAATACATTCTGGAGAAAGATAATTTTATGGTTCAGAGAAGGCTCTCAATCTTTCATAGAAAAGCCAAATAAGATCTCATGTTTATAAATGGAATCATAATTTAAAAAATAATTTGGAAGATCGGGGAGAAATGACAGGGAAATAAGGGAATGTGAACTGAGAACAGGTCTCTTTGTAAAGTGCTGAAGAACTATGCTGATTTCGATCTGGAAGGTATTTATTCAGATATTTTTATTTGATCTATTGTCAGTGCATTTGACCTATCTTGGCATAAAGAGTTCTTAACTGTTCTTTTGAGTTTCCCATTTAAAGTTAAGTACACTCCAGCTACCCAAAAAAGTGCATATTTATTATGCATTGCCTTTTATGAGGCTCAAACATAGAATGGCAAATTATTGCCAAGAACGGCTTTCACAGAAAATGGATATGTGAGATTATATGAGGTCCTTGTAGCTTGCGTTATTTACTCCATGAAACCCCATCTCTCTTCTTAAGCCCCAGTAAAAAGAAGATAAGAATAACTCTCCAACCCTATTGAGAGAAACAGAAAGGCTCTAAATAAGAGAAATGCTTCATTGGAAAACCAAATAATATTTTCCTAAATTTGATTTAGCTAGTTAGTGAAATCTTTAAAGTCTTTGAAATAGCATCATGATTCAAAAAAATTTTGTCTTTTCAAATAAAAGAAGAATTTATTTTTTTTTGAGACAAGGTCTCACTTTTGTTGCCCAGATGGGAGGGAGTACAGTGGTGTGATCTCAACTCACTGCAGTCACCGGGTGACCCTCACACCTCAGCCTCCTGAGTAACTAGGACTACAGCTGCACGTCACTCTGCATGGCTAGTATTTGTATTTTTTGTAGACAGGGTTTCACCATGTTGCCCAAGCTGGTCTGGAACTCCTGGGAACAAGCGATCCACCTGCCTTAGCCTCTCAAGTTCTGGGATTACAAGCGTAAGCCACTGTGCCAGGTGTAGAATAAAAGTCTTAACTACATAGAAACTCTTTGAGATTAAACAGACTTTTCTTTTAAACTGATGATAGATATTCTTTCTTTTCTTTTTTGAGACGGAGTTTTGCTCTTGTTGCCCAGGCTGGGGGTGCAATGGTGCGATCTCGGCTCACCACAACCTCTGCCTCCCAGGTTCAACCTATTCTCCTGCCTCAGCCTCCCGAGTAGCTGAGATTATAGGCACGCACCACCACACCTGGCTAATTTTTTGTATTTTTAGTAGAGACTGGGTTTCTCCATGTTGGTCAGGCTGGTCTTGAACTCCTGACCTCAGGTGATCCGCCCACCTCAGCCTCCCAAAGTGCTGGGATTACCGGCATGAACCAACTGCGCCCAGCTCAACCATAGGTATTCTTTAAAAATTATTTTCTACAAATGCATTGCAGTTTAAATTCTGATATCGACTACTTTTATCTTAATTTTTTTTCAGTGAAATAAAATGTTTTTGAACATTTGAAGCCTGATGAAAATCAAGAATAACTAGACAAAGTCTTAGGAAGAATCTAGAAGTTAGTCTGCAGAGATCCAAGTACAAGTCAGAAGTTAGGATTCTAAACCAAAAAGTATGTGAAAGAAGTCTCAATCAGTTTAGAAGGTTTATTTTGCCAAGAATAAGGATGTGCCTATGACCTAGTCTCATAAGGTCCTAAGGACATGTGTCCAAGGTGGTCAGGGCCCAGCCTGATTTTATACGTTTTAGGGAAACATGAGGTATCAATTAATCTATGCAAGATGTACACTGGTTTGGTCTGAAAAGGTGGGACAACTTGAAGAAGGAAAGAGGACTTCTAGGTCATAAGTAGATAAGAGACAAAGGGGTGCATGCTTTTGAGTTTCTGATTAGCCATTCACCAAATATGCAGTTTTCGAGAATAGTCACTTAGTCTGGCTCAGCGAAACAATATAGCAAAGGAGGTACTTGTCTCATGTGAGCAGAGGGATGACTTTGACTTATGCCCGTCCTTTTTCCACAAGGAATTTCCCTTTGGGCAGATTGTGAGGAATGTAGGCTTTTAAAATCTTCGTAGCTATCTTATCTGAGAATAGAATGCGAGGGAGGTTTGCCAGATGCAGTTTGCATCTTGACTTTTCCATGTGACTTAGTGATTTGGGGGGCCCCAAGGTTTATTTTCTTTTCAATGGGTCATGGGTGAGAGATGTATTGGACTTTTTATAACCTAAAGCCTTCTGCGTGGGACAGGGATGGCCAGGACAGCATCAGTTCGCTGAGACCCCTTCTCAGGCATGGCCAATCAACTCTAGGAGTTCCTTCTGTCTCCCATCAAAACTTGCTTTGAAAACAGACACAATAAAAAAGAAGGAAATGAGTCCATTTGCAGCAACATGGATGGAACTGGAGGTCATTATGTTAAGTAAAATAAGCCAAGCATAGAAAGACAAATATTGCATAATCCCACAAAAGATGATTTCATGGCAGTAGAGAGTAGAATGGTGGTTACTGGAGGCTGAGAAGGGTGTGTGGATGGGGGGTGGGGACCAAGAGAGTTTGGTGAATGGGTACAAACATAGAGTTAGATAGAAGAAATACGTTCTAACTTTTGATAGAAGAGTAGGGTGACTACAGTTAACAACAATGTATTGTAGTTTTCTAAATAGCTAGAAAAGGACTTGAAATGTACCCAACACATAGAAACGGTTGGGTGATGGATAGCCTAAATACTCTGACTTCATCATTACACATGCCAAGCAGATAACAAAATTTCACATGTGTCCCATAAATATGTACAAATATAATTATCAAAAAGTAAAAAATAAAGGAAGAGAAAGGGCACAGCCTGCTGTGTCCTACAACCCCTTTCTTGCTGTTCCTGAAATGTCATCTTTTCATTACAAGGTTTTAATTCTGACATGAGATCAGGGTTTCTCAGCTCTGGTGTATTGATATTGAGAGGTGATAACTGTTTTGCGAGGGGCTGTCCCACACATCACAGGATGTTTAGGAGTACCCCTGGCCTCTGCCCACTACAGCCAGTCGCACCCTCTCTCCCGTTAGGACCACCAAAATTGTCTCTAGGCATTGCCAAATGTTTCCTGAGGTGGAGGGAGGGCACACGCTCCCAGCGAAGAACCACCAGTGTCAGATGATAACGAAAGTAACAAATGACAGTTATAAATGCTCTGTCATCTCTCATACTTCTCCTACTGAGAGGCGATGGGATGTTGACAAGAGGACACCGTCCAGAATAGGAATGACGAGAATCGTCCTAGCTCTGTCCTTGTCAGTGACCTTGAGCTCATCATGTTACCTCTTCAAGTCTCCATTACCTTATTTTTATAATAAAGACGTATCACCATTAGCCGTATACTGAATGCCCATTATATGCAATATGAATGAGAGAGCCTTCCTAGGAGCGGCTCACAGTCAAGTAAAGCAGACAGACGTGAACAATAATTGAAAGGAAAATTTCCAAGCTGACATGAGGGGTTTCCATGCTGTGGCAGGGACTGTGACAGATGTGGGAGGCTGTGGCTCACCTTGGACCCAGATGGCTCCTGCATGTGCTTGCATTCCACGTGTACACTGTTGCTGCAGGAGGGCAGGGCCAGCTTTCAGGATTGGCACTGCCACCAGCCTTTGGGGGGCAGAGCTACCAGTAACCCAGGCCCCTCCCCGCACCAGTAACCCAGGCCCCCTCCCCGCACCAGTAACCCAGGCCTCCTCCCTGTACCCTTCCTCATTAGAGAAGTCATCCCAGCCTCTCATCTTCTTAGTCCACTTCACACCTTTTCGTCCCACAAGGCTACAACTGTGCAAAGGGCTCCTTGGTTACTCCTGTGTATCAACACAGCGAGTCATCAAGACACCATCCCACTCCTACTAGGTTTTGATTGACAACTTTAAAATGATAATTTATGCCTTGGGAAAGTTCCATATTTCAAAACTCTCCTCTGTTTTGCCAAACTAGGTCATTCCCTGACCAACACAGGCCAAAGGTTCACCCTGCAGGCATTCCAAAGTCCTGTTCCAACACCCTCTAGAATGATCAGTGCTCCAAGACTGAGATAAAAGAGTTTCATTGCAAACCATTTTTTCCCTTTTAAACATAAAAAACATCCACACGAAACAAAGACTAATGTCTTCACTTCAGGCAAAGGCAAAAGTTGAAAAAGTGCGTTTTAAAAATCATTTCATGGAATCCAGCCAGATCTTACAAGAGCCATCCAATTCTCAAGTAAATTCCTAACTGTTCAGTTTCCTGCGACCTGGTGTGTGGCCAGCCCAGACCTCATGCTGTCCTTCAGCCTCTTCACCTTCAGCCCCTCCCACCACCCAGGGTGTCTTCGAGCAGGGGTTCCCAATGCCTGGGCACAGACCAGTACCCCATCTTTGGCCTGTTAGGAAGCAGGCTACACAGCAGGAGGTGAGTCGCAGGCCAGCAGGCATCACCGCCTGAGCTGCGCCTCCTGTCAGTCAATGGATGGATGAGATGTTCACAGGAGCTGGAACCCTATTGTGAACTGCACACACGCAGGATCCAGGCTCCTTATGAGAATCTAATGCCTGATGATCTGTCACTGTCTCCCGTCACCCTCAGATGGAACCGTCTAGTTGCAGGAAAACAAGCTCAGGGCTCCCACTGATTCTACATGATGGTGAGTTGCATAATCATTTCATTATATATTACAACATAGTAATAATAGAAATAAAGTGCACAATAAATGTCATGCACTTGAATCATCCCAAAATCATCACCCCCAACCACCCTAGTCTGCAGAAAATTGTCTCCAGAAAACCAGTCCTGGTGCCAAAAAGGCTGGGGACCTCTGTTTTTGAGCACTGAAGGAAAAACCCAAACTCTTTCAGAAAACCTCACTTTTCTATTTTTCTACTTAACTTACATAAAATTTTGTAAATGGCCAATTCTGTGTCAATGTTATCGTTTAACTGAGCTGAATCAAGTGAGCTGGTATCAGTTATGGTAAGCCTTAGATGAGGAATTTGTATATTTCTGTTGCATAAGGATTTCTATCATCCATTCCAAAGGCTACTATGAATTGAAAAGTATGAATTTTATATTTTATGAAATAATTTTTACCTAACAATGCTTCCTTTTTTCTTTTCTTTTTTTTTTTTTTTGAGACAGAGTCTCACTCTGTCACCCAGGCTGGAATGCAATGGTGCAATCTCAGCTCACTGCAGCCTTGACCTCCCTGGGCTCAGGTGATCCTTCTTGGGGAGCTGGGATGACAGCTGTGCACCACCAAGCCCAGCCAATTTTTGTATATTTTTGTAGAGATGGGGTTTCATCACATTTCCCAGGCTGGTCTCAAACTCCTAGACTCAAGTCTCCGAAACTTCTGGAATTACAAGCGTGAGCCACTGTGACAGGCCTAAAAATGCTCCTTGAATTACTATTGTAATAGCCCAGATCCACTGAGCCTCCAGGGTTAATGCCCTTTGCAAAGCAGGTTCCTTGACTACCATGAAGGTTGTGCAATGCTGCAGCCCCTCGAGCTCCTCGGCATGCCCTGGTAGCCAAGTTGGAGGCCAAGACGCAAAGGTACCCGATTCTCCCGTGTTCAGGTAACTGGTTTCTTTCTTATAAAAGTGGGCGTGACACAGGTGTCCTCCCTTCCACTCAGCAGAACAAAACCCAAGCCTACGAGCTCTTTGCGCCAAGCTCTTTGCTAGCTCTTTGCCCTGGTGGGGTTCAGTGGCCAAGCAGGTGCAGCATGGAATGGAAATGACATCTCTGAGATATACTGAGTTCCAGAGGAAGCAGTGCAATTAGAGTGATCCCAGGCACTGTGCTAGAACCTGCAACCACTTACTTTCAGTTCTGTTTCACAACCAGAAGAAAACGCTTGCTAATCGTGATCTTTTACCATTTATTTTACAACACACATCATGGAGATGTTCAGTTGCAACCTCGCATTACCAGCTCCCAGTTACTGAATGCCAAAAGCTGGCCTCAGCAAGACACTGTCCTCAGCAGCTGAGTGCACTCTTTCGTCCTTATAACAGGATGCAAAGTAGATGCCACTCTCCATGCTTTGCAGATGACCCCCAGGCTCAGAATTTGACTTGAACCCAGGTTGTAAAAGTCGCCTCTACTCTGGGCTGTTCCTCATGCTGGTGACTGCATCCGAGCTTTTCCATCACTGCCCTGCGTTTTCTCTAAAATCCAGTCTGTGTACTCAGCGACTTTGGTGTAGACACCAGGTTGCTCCCTGCGGGCACAGCCTTCACCCCAGCTGGTGATGCCCACCAAACGCCACATTCCATTGTGCTTGCAAACTAAGGGACCACCTGAATCTCCCTGAGTCACAGTGGAAGAATAAAATGTTATGACAGAACAGATTCAAATAAGTGACCACCTCTAAAATTCTGTGGCCCACTACACAATGCCCCCCACACACGCACACAAACCCCTCCACACACTTTCTTAAAGTATCTCATGTGCCTGCCATTTTTTGTATCCCCTCTATTCTGAAAAAAATCTAACAAAGATATTTGTATATCCTCCAACAAAGAAATCTAATGTTTTTATATTTTAGTACAATTATTGTACTTATATTTTTCCCTCTTAAATTAGCGCATGCATAGATTGTGACACCTATAATAAATAATATGAATATGAAATGTATTATATATATTCCATTTGTTCAAAGTTGCTTATAATTTATCCGATCATTTGTTTCTGAATTTTTTAAATCGATAATAAATAATGCTATTAGAAAATATATTTTGAAATGATTTTCTCTAGCAGCCTATTGTGATTTTATGATCTCATGCATTACCTTACAAGCATCTTTTCCCCCTTCTTTATAGCCAGCACAGACCATCTGTTTGGTTATTTTATAATCTTGATATCTTTTCTGACATTCTTCATTTGTCACCAAAGGAATATTTACCTTTTGTAGAATATTTTGGATTTCACCTGTGAAGTAACCAATATACAACTTCAGAGGGAGGAAACACAATAAATAGTAACTATGGAAATAAGTTTTAAAGTGAATCAGAGCAGTGCACTTTTCATAAGGGCTGTATCTTTTAATACAATTAGTAAAAATTGGGAAGGTAGTGTTTTACACACACACACACACACAGAGGAAGGGAGAGAGAGAAAGGGCACCCTGTGCTTTCTCTTTTTGCCTATGTGATACTGGGACATGCCCGGCACCCTGGTCCACCAGAGACACTCCTTCCATGTTTTCGGCCCCCGCCCCCATCTCAGTAGCAGTCCCCCAGAAATCCCATTTTATATTTATCACCTACAACAATCCAAAGGTCTGGAAGTTCTTTTCACTTTTTTGTTTTATATATTCAAAATCATAATTTAAGACTATATCATTTCTGAAAAAACCCTCAAGCCTTTGGCAACTGAGGGATATTTTGTTTTTTGAGTAAATGCATGTGAGCATTTCCTTTGGAGAACCAGTAATTTACAGATCCTTTAAATTCCACCCATGTTCAGGTTTCCCTTGTATATATGTTGGGAGTTTTCATTGCTTAGTTAAGATTACTTTTAATTTCTTCTTGTCTCAAATTACCAGTAAAAAATCTAAAAATGTGAATTACTTGAATAAAGGACTGAATCAGGAAAGATGTAAAGAGCTTGGCAAGCTACCCTCTTTTGTAAAGAAGATTCTCTTTACAAATATTACTCTCCACAGTGTCTATTATGAACATAATTTTGGAAAGGGAGACTGGTCTGTTTCCTGACAAGTTCAAGGGCAGTTGGAACACTCCAAATACCCATATAAACAGGAATTGTAAACCTAAGGTTGACAGAAAGAATTCACATGGCTTATATATTTGAGTAGAGAAAAAGTACTTACTTTCACTAACCACCGAATGAAGCCTGCCTCTCCCTTCATTTAGGAATGTAGACAACAAACAGAGCAGTATTAGTGGTACCTATGACTTTGCCATCAATTAATGACAAGTCAACAAATTACAGATCGTTTCATATCACATTTCAGTTGTGGCAGGTAAGTGAAAATGCCATTTATTCTCATCACTATTTCAAAAATATGGCTGATATTAGAATAACTTGCTATGCAGTGGATTAATAAAGAGGCATATGTATTACTATATCACTCTTTAAAAGTATTTTGATAACTATCTTCCACTTCACTTGGTTTCCTCTGTGATTCTGCATATTTTATTTAAATGTTTAAAATCATCACTAGGGAAGTGGTTAACAGGCTTCCTCGGATGGCAGGAAGGGCACATGGAAAAAAAAGATGAAGACCTGGCCACAAAGAGAGATAGCACAGCTGCCTGTGCTCCTGGCCGTTAGCATCAAGGGAGAACGTGGTTTTGGGAGACGGGAACGCTTTTAACACTGAGGACCGAATGGGCTTGCACACGCTTGTCAGCCCTAGATGGACCAACCCTTCATGCAAAGTCAAGCAAATGATCTTTATAATGAAGTAAGATGCTTAAAAGTCTCTGTAAAAAATGTTTTTCAAGCCAAAGCAAAAATACATTTTTTAAAAAAATAACTGAATAAATATTTGGGAATAAATAGGAAAGATTAAGAATTTAGATATAATTTTAGACAGAGGTCGATTAAAACGACCCACTCCATGTATTTCAACATGTTAGACTTGCTCTAGAAGCAACATTTAAAGCAGCATGCTCTACCTTTTTCCTTTGAGAAGCCCCATCCAGTTATCCAGCAGTTACTATAAACTGTATTTGTGTCACCTTTGGGAGGCAGGCATACTGGTTTTTGGAATTCTGAAACATAATTTTTAAATTAGAGTTTGGTCAAATAAAGTTATGGATACAGACTTTAAAAAACACATCTTTTTCTTTTTCTGTCTTCTCTTTCTATAGAATAGCACCAAGAAGAACTCTTGCTTTCTGCTGAACTTCTAAGGCTAATGACTCAAGAAAATTTGTCACCACCATTTTTCACATGACATTTTTCATGTTACAACTTTCTGAATTCAATTTTTAAAACTCAGAACCTAAATCTACAGTCAAAAGCATGTAGAAGTTCCTGCATCTTACTCTGTGTATGCTATCCTTAATAGTCAGCAGAGTGTCTTCACTGCTCCAGGCATTAAGAGCTTTAATGTATTAATTATTACAACAAACCCAGGAAGAAATTATCATCCTCATTTTACAGATGAGGAAATTAGAGGTGTGAAGAGGTAAAGCAACTTGCCCAAGTTGTCACATAATTGTTTGTGTGTAGTGGCGCGATCTTGGCTCACTACAGTCTTGACCTCCTGGACTCAAGTGACCCTGTTACCTCTGCCTCTTGACTAGCTGGAACTACAGGTGCACACGACCATACCCAGTTAATTGTTTTTTTTTCTAATTTTATGTAGAGACAGGGTCTCACTGTGTTGCCCAGGCTGGTTTCAAACTCCTGGCCTCAAGCAATCCTCCCACGTGGGCATCCCAAAGTGTTGGGATACAGGTGTGAGCCGCCATGCCCGGCCATTAATGTTGTTAGATACAGTGGGCACTGAGCTCCTGGGAGCAATGAACCTCCAAAGGCAACGCTTCTGATTATGATGCTCTAGCCTTTCCTGGGCGTCTTTCTGCCTCAGTCTCTTTCCTACCCAAATTACACCCGGAAGTTGATATCTGGTGTAATTTGGATTATTACACTGCCTCACACATCTCTAACATCCCCAGGCCCAAAGCAGCAACAGTTACGCTACTCTTAGCAAAGGAAGCACAGTGTCTCTCAGGAGGCAAAGACATTTCCTACACCCATTATTTCAATAACCTGCATGCAGTTGTATTCCTCCCTGAAAGAACGAATTCACATTTCTTGCTCTAAGTAGAAGAGATTTCATGGCCAGCCGCAGGGTCTTCACTTCCCATGCAACCCTCACCTTTCCCCCAACTCCACCCGTCAGAAAATAACGACAGTCTCTCTAGATCTGTCCTTTTGTTCAAATTGATGTGAAAGGGTAAACCAGTACCATTCTGCCATCCACCGTCTTCTTACATATGCTACATACCAGTGTAATTCAAAGGAGCCTGGAGTTTTATTAAGGCAATATCATGATGCTCTTCTGAGATTTTGTAGTTTTGGTGAACAATAATCTCTTTTACTTGTGAAAAAGGTGTTTCTTTTGTAATGTCTGACAGATTTAAAATGCCACTATAAATGCGCCAAACATCCGGCAAGGGCAGCCTAGGAGAGAAGAATAAGTACCTGTTTGACAGTGGGAAGTGCTTCCTTCGATATCGGTCCTTTCTCATATCATTGTCTTTTAAAGAGAACTGGGAAGGAAATACTACATAGGACATATTTTTTTCCTACCTAATTCCCCCTTCCAGTAATTTGTCATCACCAATAGCAGCAGTAGAGAATCTCTGAAGATTCTATTGAAAAAACTGAAAAGTGTACATTTATGTAATTATATCATGCTTACTGCAAGTGACAATGCAAGAATGTTGTTCCCCATTTTTGAAAGACATTGTAGTGGGAAGAGACCAGCAATTTATCATGGGAAAATTAAGCTCAGTTCACCAAAACTGAACCTAAGTGCTTCATTAAAATTCAGAATCATCCATGGTGAAATCCCATCTCTCCTAAAAAATACTAAAATTAGCTGGGTGTGCTAGAGTGTGCCTGAAGTCCCAGCTACTCGGGAGGCTGAGGTAGGAGAATTGCTTGAACCCAGCAGGCGGAGGTTGCAGTGAGCCGAGATTGTGCCATCGCACTCCAGCCTGGCGCCTGGTGACGGAGCGAGACTCTGCCTCAAAGAAAAAAAAAAAAGAAAGAAAGAGAAAGAAAAAAATTCAGAACTATCAAAAAGTCAGACTGATCTTCTAATGCTCTTCTAATTGGGTAGAGTAGAAGGACTTTAGTGTTTTTAAAATATTTCTATATGGCTAGGTGTGGTAGCTTACACCTGTAGTCCCAGCACTTTGGGAGGCTGAGGTGGGTGGATCACTTGAGGTCAAGAGTTCGAGAGCAGCCTGACCAACATGGTGGTGAAATCTCATCTCTGCTAAAAATACAAAAATCAGCCAGGTGTGGTAGTACATATCTATAATCCCAGCTACTCAGGAGGTGGAGGCAGGAGAATCGCTTGAACCTGGGAGGCAGAGCCTGCAGTGAGCTGAGATCGTGCCACTGCACTCCAGCCTGGGTGACTGAGTGAGACTCCAACTCAAAATAAATAAATAAATAAATAAATAAATAAAATATATCTATATTTTGGAAAGTATAGAAATTTAAATTGATTCTTTAAAAGTTGAATGTATACTAAGTACATCCAAAATTATGACCCACAGCAAAGCCTCACTCTGTACAAAGATCTGGAAATCTTTATCATCCCCAAGTGATGCAAGACAGGTGTGCACAAAATTTAGAATCAAATAATTGCGATATCAGGCGCAAAGGGGCCTTTTTGTTTTCAGTGAAATCTTCTATAAACTCACAATGCTGAGTCTTCAAGAATGAAAATTATTGGTCCCAAATTGTAGTGCACTTAGTAAAAAAGAGACCTACTATGTCCCATCTTGGGCCTTTTCTTCCAGGTCAACCACCATTAAACCACATGCCAGCTCCTGTGTGGCAGAACCCCTTCCTGCGATGACAAGGTGGCCGGGTCTTGCTCCACCACGTGTACCACTGACTGCTAGATTTGGGCGGCAATATATTCAATCCTAGTACACAGCACCTAAGCATGAATTTCACTAAAACAAAGATACTTTGTGTTGATGTTTTGGCAGCAGTATGTTCAGTCCTAGTACACAGCATCTAAGCAGGAATTTCGCTAAAAGAAAGATACTTTGTGTTTATTTTTGAGAAAGATCAAGTGTCTTCTAGTATTTCTTTTGCTTTTTCATGTTTTGTCCATTTCTACATTTCTTATTGAATATAGTAATCATAGTTTATATTTTTTGAGTAGTGTTTATGTTCTACATACACTACTAAGCATTTTAAATGTGTCACTTAATCTTTCCAATAGCTTTACAAATGAGGTACTATTATTAGTACATTTGAGATAAAATAAAGCTCAGAGAGATTTGCAAATCTCCTAGGGTCGCAACTCTAATAAGCAGCAAAGCTGTCACTCAAGCCAAGCTCTGTCTAACTCCAAAGCCTCGGTGTTTTAACACATAAAAACCCTAACATATCTCTTTGACCAATAAAATAGAAATATATCAAATTATATATATTGAAATATACAGAGTACAAAACTCTCACTTTTAAAAATTATTATTACTTAGTATATTTGTAAATCAAAGAGCAAAAAGTAAAATTTCTATGGGCCTGACAAATAAAGACTTTGAAGAACACATCAGGGATTGGTGGTGGGTGATGGGATGAAGCTGGGTATTGACTTTGATTCTCTTTCTGTAGGAGAATACCCACCCAGGGGCATCAGTCCTGTACAGAGACCACACGCTTTTCTGATGGGTCAGATGGTCTGTGCTTGGACCCTACTAATTAAATGGTGCGAATACCATCCCTGCTTTAACACGTCTCTATTTGTGAAGTCACAGGACGATGGAGCAGCTGATCATAGACCCTTGAAAATGAAAAGTCAAGATAAGACTCTGGATGAGGTGGATCCAACACTTACCCATCAAAGCAGTGGGCAGCGGTGAGGACCCACTGGTGCCCTATGAGTGATCCTCCACACAGGTGCCTGTGAGCTGTCAGCTTCACCTGCAGGCTCACCTGCCAGGGCCACTCTCCCAAAGAAGAGTTGGTTCCTCCAACAATTCGTGCGTTTGTTCTTGTTGTGCAGACTGAAAAGAGAGTGTTGACGATAATGGTTGGAATTAAAAGTCAATCAAAGTCCCTTCCAACCAAAAAGAACAAGACACATAACTCCATAAGACTAAGCAAGCTGTCAACATGACATATATCCTTACAATTCCACGAAAAAGCAAGATTACTCACCAGAGCTGTCCCCAGTTGTACACAGTCTCAAAGAGTAACCAGATCTCCTTTGTGTCCGATGTGTAATCCTAGTTGGAGAACCATCCAAAGATAATCTTAAGAAACACTTACACCTAGATGAAATGAACAGTAGAAAGAGTGAGCCTTCACAGAGGGAGAAAGAATATGAAGTGATCATGTCAACTGTCTTTGGAAAATAAAATTTCCCTCACTTCTCTTCCTTACAGTCTTCTGGGAGTAAAGAATAAGTGAAAAACTGACAGCGAATCATCTTTGTACAAGTCTCTTGGCAAACATTCACTCCTTTAACGAACGTCACATTCAATTCTTCTCCCCCAAAGTCAACTCCTGAGTAAATTTTAGAATGGCAGGGCTCTGTGGTCAATTATAAACACAAAAACATATCAAATGAGAAAAGCAATGAACAACATTTACACAAGTTTCTGTTACCTTGAGGACTCTTTCATTATTGTTGCTATTAAAAGTCATGAAATATGTTACATTTTATGTTATATTATTATCAAATCACATTACCAGGTAAAGTTCTTTTGCAGGTTAAAAGGCTATATCCAGATATGGTGTTTTCTTGAGGAATAGAGGAACTTGGTGTGCCGTTTTCAGATGTTTTAAGAAAACAAACATTTCTATTTTTTAAAAAAAAGCAAGAGAGAAAGAAATTTGCATTAAAGGCATTAAACAAATACAAAGCAGCTCACACCCAAAAACCAACTCAGCAAATTTTATTCTTCTGGGAAACTCTCTTCAAAGTAAATCAGACTACAGGACTCTTAAAATCAAGCCACATCTCCCTCTGGAGAAAATTAATAGGCACAGACAACCTGAAAAGAGGGCAATAATGAAGTTCCACCTTCTAACTGGAAAAAACAACCACCACAAAAAGCATCAAAGAACAAATTCTGGGTGTTTATGCTGCCAATGATATTACATAACTAGGCACCCTTCTCTTAGCTCCAGGCTGTGTGTAGAAGAGGGTGGGTTATCTGAGATAAGGAGAGTGGGCCAGAGCCTTGATCAGAATAAACAGAGCTCTAGTTTCTGAAATAAAGATAAGAACCCACAAGCCTAAGGGATATACTGCCAGGGAGTGGCGTTTACTCCAAGCCAACACAAAACACGAAGATCATGTTTTGAATCTTCATTCAAAGGCATCGCATCCTTCTTTTTTCTCATGGCTATTGCTTCACTGGTTCAGTGGTAACATTCGTTTTAAACTAAGAGAAGGTAGGCAGAGAAGTCTGTTAATCTCTTAACTAATCTGCACTTGGCAGAAAAGTACCTACTTAAACTGCAGGTTCAAGTGTTTTGAGGGAAATGAATAAAACTTAAAAACTCAGACGATAAAAAAAAAAAGTGAGGAAGGTACAACAGCAAGTGCTCCCCGTGCATACTTGCCTTTGTGACTCTGTTTTCCACGCGTTCGTATAAAATGTAAAGAAGAGGCAGGTGGGATGGTAGGTACAGATGGTCCTGCACACAAAAGCATCTGGAGTGAGAACCCTGGCAACATCCACATCTGAGAACGCAAGATGCTGGAAGATGTCCACGTGGCAACCTGTGAACTCAGAGAGAAGATGTTCCTTAGGAAATGAAACGATGCTAAATTTCCTTATATTTTGTCATTATAATTAAGGAAATTGTGACTATTTATTATTCATAGTACTAAACATCTTAAGTAAAAAAATGTCTGTTAAAGTATCTTCAAACTTGTTTGCCATTTAGAGGAAGGCAACGTTGGTCTAACTCTAAGGGGCAAATTCCTGTGTCAGAGAAATAAAAGCTGTGCTTCTAGCTCCATCGCCCACCAATGCCAAATGTTTACGTTACTCAGTAGGTGTCTACGTTTCCTTTATATTACTCTAACTCTGAGGCCTTAGGAATGTAAGGGTTTTTTGTTGTATTTTCCTGAACATTATTTAATAAGAAGAGATTAACAAAATGCCTTGTGCCCATTAAAATTAGAACAACAGACAATCGACTTTTATTATCATTATATTCATATGATCTTATATCCTGTTTTTATTTGTGTTCACATCATTTATGCAGTTTACTAAATTTGATAACAGATAATTCTACTGATACTCATTGGTTTACAGATTCAATGCACTCTATCAAAATCCTGCTCCGTTTTTGTTGCAGAAATTGACACCCTTCATAAAATTAATATAGAAACGCAAAAGATCCAGAATAACCAAATTAATCTTGAAAAAGAACAAAATTAAAGCACTCAGACTGTCTGAGTTCAAAACTTACTACAAAGTTATGGCAGTCAAGACTGTGTGTAACTGGCATTAGGGTAGACATATAGGTCAATGGGTTAGAACTGATGGTCCAAAAATAAACTCACATTATAGGTGACTGATTTTTGCAAAGGATTTCAAGACAACTCAATGGAGAAAGAATTGTCTTTTCAACAAATAGCTCTGGAATAGCTGAATATCCACATGCAAGAATTAAGTTAGATTCCTACTTTACACCATATACAAAATTTAATTCAAAATGCATCAAATGCCTACATGTAGGAGCTAAAACTATAAACCTCTAAGAACAAATAATAAGCAAAAGTCTTCATAATCATGAATTATGTTTTGGCTGTTTAGTTAAAGCACGTGCAAGAATAAAGCCAGACTGGATTTCATCAAGTTTAAAAACTTCTGTGCTTCAAAGAACTCCATAAATAAAGTGAAAAGATGACCTGCAGATGCACAGAACATTTTTGCAAATAATATGTAATTTAAGAGTGTAGTATCCAGAGTATACAAAGAGCTCATACAACTCAACAATGAAAACAAAATAACCCAATTATTTTTAATGGCTAAAGGATATAAACAGAGGTTTCCCCAAATAATTCATTCAAATTGCTAATAAGCACATGAGAAAATACTCCACATTATTAGTCATTAGGGAAATGCATATCAAAACCACAATGAGACCACTTCACACTCCCTAGAAAGGCAATAATAAAAAAGTCAGTCACAAGTGTTGTTAAGGTTGTAGAGCGATTGAAGCCCTCAGTGGAACAGGCCAACTCAGGCCACAGCTGTGGGCTGTCATTTCTGCTGTCCACACCTGGAGAGCACCGTGGATGTCTGATCTCTGTACCTGCTTTCTTGTTAAACTGCAGTGAGTTCCCACATGATTCAATCTTATCAAATGGCCTTTACAGAATGATAAAAATCCTGGCTGTAGCCAGGCACAGTGGCTCACGCCTGTAATCTCAGCACTTTGGGAGGCCCAGGCAGCCAGATCACAAGGTCAGGAGTTCAAAACCAGACTAACCAGCATGGTGAAACCCCATCTCTACTAAAAATTCAAAAATTAGCTGGGCACAGAGTCCTGCCTCCTGGTATCCTTCAAATACTCTCCCGGAAAAAAATAAAATGAATGTTAAAATTAAATCACCAGTTCATGTAAACCATCAACCTGGCACACGCGATGGAGAAGGTGTGCTGTGGCAAAGAGAAGACAGGCAAATAGATGCCTTGTAACCAATCTTCCCAGTCTTATACAGGGAAATCCTAGCCCGGCACCCAATACAGTGCCAGGCACAGAGCCAGCACCCAGTACTGCGGAGAACTGACTAGAAGGGATTTGGTTCAGTAACATCTTGTCATTAACATCCTGAGAATCAGGTGGAATGTCATGGCAGTTGTCTGGGTAATTCCATTGAAATTACCTTTATGTGTGAAACGACAGTTTTATTCCCTCCCCATGGTAGAGTCATTTCACTAGATATGGACACAACCAAGGAATGACCTCACAGTTTTGCTGCAATATCACTGTACTAGTTTCCTATAACTGCTGTTACAGGGGCATAACCACAGACTTAGTGGTTACAAACAGCACAGATTTATCATCTCACCATTCTAGAGATTAGAAGCATGAAATGGGTCTTACTGGGCTAAAACCAAGACATCAGCTGTGTTCCTCCAGGACGCTCCAGAAGGAACAGTTCCCTTGCCCTTTTCAGATTCTAGAGGCCACCTGCGTTCCTTGGCTTGTGGACCTTCGTCTTGTTAGATATAGTGAACTCCAAGTTTCTCTACAAAGAATCGGTATGTCAGCATGTTCGGCTCTCTTTTTCTTTAATTCTCCATTTTGAAGTTTAAATTCCTGGGTCTCTGCACCACCTTGCCTCTAGTTTCGGTAAACAACTTTCCCGCCAGTTCTAATCAGTGGTTCACATCTGTTCTCCCAGTCCCCTGCTCCATCCTGACTCATCCCGATCACCTGCTCTGGTGTCCCGCTTAACCCAAAATGGGGTAAGACTTACCCCAAAAATGGGAAATACCCCAAGTAAGGTAAGGGATAAAAAGGATAAAGCTAGCAACAATAATATTCCTGCTAATAATCCCCTTGCCCTAATGTTAAAATACCAGAAGAATAACGAAAGGACCAAAAACAAGAAAAAACAGCTGCTGTCCCAAACACTTTTCCTATCCCTGTTGTCTCTCCTCCTTATAACCCTGCCTCTTGGGAATCGTTCCAGGAGCCCACTCATTACCAGCCTGTGTACCCTTCCCTAAAAGGACTTCAACATGAAATAGAGCAATGTAAATTGCATATTCAGAACTTCCCTTTCCCCTTTCTCAGGGGAAGAAAGGGGCATGATCCATATAGCTGCTGTGGGAGCTGAGGAACATGAACACCTCCCTACTGGGGGCCCCAAGCCAGTGTGACACAGTCCTCAGAGTTTACGGGTGCATAGGAATTTATACCCTGGTCAAATGGGTTACAGACAGTTGCTTAGTATGTAAGAAAAGTAATAAACAAGCTATAAAAAATTAACCCTTGGTGGAAGTCATTCAGGCTTAAGGCTATTCCAAAATATCCAGATTGATTACACAGAGATGCCTCCAATTGGTCATATTTATTAGTAATAGTAGCTCACCTTACTCATTGGGTAGGAGCTATTTCCTTTTCAAGTACAACTGCTGATAATGTTGTCAAGGCATTCGTTGAAAATATTATACCCAAGTTTAGATTAACAGAGAACATTGATTCAGATAACAGGACTCATTTCACTGCACAAGTCATTAAGAAATTAGCCTAGGTACTGGCTATAACACGGAAATATCATACTCCCTGGCACCCACCTTCATCAGGGAAAGTAGGAAGACCTATTACCCTGTTAAGAGTCCAAACTGCTCCCCAAAAAGACATAGGCCCATCCCCTTATGAGATGCTTTATGGATTGCCTTATCTACATGCTACTACTGATGTTCCTACACTTGAAATTTTAAAAAAATCAGTTTCTCAGAAATTATATACTTGGTTTATCTTCCACTTTCCCTTCCCTCAGAACTAGAGGTCTTTTAGCACCGGTGCTACCCCTCGAGTTTCCAGCACACCAACATCAGACTGGGGACCACGTCCTTGTCAAAAGTTGGAGAGAAGGAAAAGCTCGAACCAGCCTGGGAAGGACATTACCTAGTGTTCCTAACTACTGAAACTGCAGTCCAGACAGCAGAAAAAGGATGGAGCCATCACACCCGAGTCAAGAAAGCATGCCCCCTCCAGAGTCATGAGCCATAGTCCCGGGGAAAACCCTACCAAACTAAAGCTAAGAAAAATCTCTCTTT
>CAUYQU010033556.1:0-83300 GCA_963574635.1 Cheracebus regulus
GAAACACAGTTGATTCCTTGACTTTCAAATATAAGACTGCCACAGTCACATCACAATATTCAGTGGGGAAATTTTGTTTGACATTGTCATTCCCATTCCTTTTTGGTTAGAATCAGAATAAAGTTGTATTTCAAATATCTGGAACAAACAAACAACAACAGCAACAACAAAACCAGTAGTGAGTTCCAGAAGCACTGGAGTAAGACGGTGACTTGGTGATAAAAAGTCTTTCTGGAGGAGACGGAAAACACTTCCATTTTATTACCTGTGAAATCTGGTGGCCACGGAACCCCTTTCCATTCACTTGGATGTGGAAGGCCGATACTTAGCTTCACGTTCCCAGAGGAGAGCATTCTGCAATGGGAGATGTAGCTTCACAGTATGTCCCACTCCGTCAGGACTCTGTGCTGCACGTCGACTCTAATGTGAATGGCATTCTTCCTCCCTGGTGTTGTGCAATGCCCACCCTGGGCAACTGTACACTCCAGCCCTGGATAGGTTGATTTGTTCAAGGAAGGCTGTTTGCTAGCAGGTATACAGAGAGAATGCATTTTCTATGTAGAGTTAGTGTCTTTTGAAAAGAGAAAGCTGAAAAAGCCTGAAGATGCAAAAAGCGATCTCCTCACTCTGGGACCGTTCCCTCTCCCAGACACTGAGTGCTTCCCTGGCAGCTCTGATCTGAGGCTCCTTGTAGGTACAAAGACCTGCTTCTTCAGACTCCATCTATGCAAGAAGGGAACACTGGTCATGGGGAAATGGGCTCTGCACGGGGTTCCAGACATAGCAAAACAAAGCCTGCCATAGGTAGCACCGGGAAAAGGAGGTCTCAGTCAAAGGGCAGGGCAGCCTCAAAGTTGACCCCAAGGCTGGGATACGGGGGATACTTCTGCTGCCTTCTGCACCCAGCAGCAGAAGGAACAGTTCATCCCCCTTAACCCTTTCACTGAATCATCCCTGTAACCTGACACCCCTGCTCTAAACCCTTTCTTGGTGGCCCCTCTGGCAGCAGTGACTTAGAGCCTCAGCAGTCGTGATAGTTGTGTTTATAAAGCTGCCCCAAACACTAAACTAGTAGATGCCAAATCATTGCTCCTAGGAGAAGCACAGAGTTAGGTTCCTGCTTGCCTCTGGTCATGTTTTGTCAACTGATCAGTACATAACCTCGTTCTAGGTATGTTTCTGTTGACAGATGCCTTGTCTGAGGTATAGTGTGAATCCTTAGCACTGAATTCAGGACCAGCAACGCTGTGACTGGGGCCTGAAGGAAGTTTTTCTAGCACACTGATTTCCTCCGTAAGGCGCCTCACAGCCTCTGATGCCTGAGAACTCCAGCCATCACTGCTGCACAGTGCCTGGGACCATTATAAATGTGAAATCACCAAAGAAACCTCATAAAAATGTGAAAATTATGGCAGTAAATAGACCATGAAAAGGACACTTGTTTGCAGTAGGAGAACTGGCACCAGAAGGTAGGATGTCATCTTGCTCCTCCTCAGCACTGGGTAACTCAAATTTCTTTCCACTCTGCCGATGTCTTTGAGTGACCAGGTATTGCTGGGAATATTGATTTTTGGGGAGACAAATAAATTTTATCGAATAGCTGAATCTGCAAATATGGAATCCACAAATAATAAGGGTTGTCTGTATCTTCAGTTAATTGCTATCTAAAACAATGTCCTTTTCCAGTTCGTCCATTCACTGTGGTCCCAGGTCTCAAAAATGATTCCTCCCAGGGGTCAGGTGGACAGTGCAAGCGTCTGGTGGTGGCTCAGGTGGAACAGAGGCCACTGGCCTTGTCCAAAGGAGGTAGCAGCTGCTCCCCTCCTGTAAGCCTTGTTGGGGGTGGGGCCCCATAATTTCTGCTTGAGAGGGGCCCACAGTGGCATCTGTGTCAGTGTGGCCAGGGATGTCTCTGGAAGAATGGGTTGCAGAATGAGATTTTCTGTTTACTTGGAGGATGGATTTAGGGTGCTGAAGGGCTTTGGAGTGGGGCATCTAGGGCTTCCCATGTCTTCCTGTAGTGCTACCTCTGGGACTTTATTTTGTCAGAGTTCCTGATATTTCATGAGAAAGCTGGAAATCCAGTTTTAATTTTTAATCAGAAATGTCAGGATTTAAAAATATAAGAAACTAACTAAACAAAAAAATTAGCCGGGCATGGTGGCACGCACCTGTGGTCCCAGCTACTCGGGAGCCTGAGGCGGAAGAATTGCTTGCACCCAAGAGGCAGAGGTTGCAGTGAGCTGAGATTGCACCACTGCACTCCAGCTCACTAACAGAGCAAGACTCTATCTCAAAAACAAACAAACAGAAAAAAACAAACAAAATAACCCTAACCATTGTGCAAGCCAAATGAAATAGGCATAGTCAACATAAGCCTGCCATGTTTCCAGGTGCCTGGCCAGCTGGGATTCAGGTGAGGGCCTGAGGCAGGGGCAGGTGAACCCCTTGCCCACGGCCTGTCCATTACACATGTTGTTGTTTGGACCCATTAACACTGACTGCCACGTATTTCTGTTGGAAGAAAGTCCTGCTATTGTGGGTGAGTCTTGTCTGTATTGAGAGCAGGGTTGAGCTGATGTCAGTTACAAAGTCTACCTTCAGTGGGCAATTATAAGGGTTCACATGAATTGAATTAACAATATTTTTATATCTGAGGCTACACAAACCTAGAGGAAATGTGACTTCTACAGAGAGAATGAAGATGTTCCTAGCACTTTCAAGTATATCGAGCATTTCTTCAATAAGGGTATTTTTTTTGTCTTGTGCATCTTGTGTATGAAAGCTTTCTGTGAGGTTATGTTCATGAAAACAAACGCCTTTTTTTTTCTTTTCCTAATAAAAGCAGGATAATGAAAGATAAGGATAAGGTTACACTATGGCTACAGTGGTTGTCAACAAGCCTTTTGAGATTGTCTTTTTCTGTTGAAATCAGTTAATGAATTGGAGTTTTCCACTGAGCTCACAGAAGGTAGCTTTTCAGATCTGGGAGCAGATAATCAGAGAGACACTTTTTTCATGCAGCATGTTGAAGGGCATCGTTTGGTCTTGTGGCTGCACCGACTCAGTTTGATCCAGGACCAAGCTTACTAATTACCACAGGCGAACCTTTGACCCAAGGAGGCAAACGAGGCTTCGGGGCACTTCTCCGTGACCGCCTTGGGATCCTTCAGAAGTGATGAGCCACCAGTCTGGGAGCCGCTTGGGTGAAAATGATTCTCCAATGAGCTTTTATGTGGACGAGCAACATGACCTAAGGCATTAGGGACACCAGAAAGGACACTTTTTATGCAGCTTGAGATGTGAGTAGAGAGCAAAAGAGATTTCAAAAGATGCGCACTGCCGTTTTCTCTACGTTATAAAGCGTCTTCTGAATGACAGCTGTACATCCTTGTGCACTAATTGCACTTAAGCTTTGTATTTTCGGAAAATAGTAATCTGTTTTGTGCTTACTATGGACCCAGTGTGGGCCTAGATGTTTTATGTGTGCAGGACCTCATTCATGTAATGCTTTCAGTGATTGGGAGAGGCAGGAGTGGTACTTGCCCCCATTTTACAGCGGAGGAGACTGAGGTCCCGAACTAGTGAAGAATCCAGCTAGGACTCCCGAGCTCAAGTCTGTGGATCCCAAAGCTTGTGCTTGTTGAGGCTCAAGAGAAGACGGAGCTCGCAGTGGCTTGGACGCAGCAGGAACTCATTTCATCTATCTTTTCTCAAGACATGCGTGGTGGGAGTCATCAGGCTGACAGAGCATTTGATGAAAGTTCAAAGAACTTTAGCCTGGGTAGCAGAGTGTTTGGAATCACCTTGTAGGGTGTGCCTTAAATCATGGGGATTATTGCAAATTCATTATCAATGTTAAAAAAAAATAAGCCTGTCAGTGATCACTGCCAGGGAGGGCCATGTAGATTACTGCTCGATTAATCATGCCTGAGTAAGGAGAGTTGCTGTCATTTTCCTTTTTCTCTTGTTTCTATAAAGCTCCTCACCTTCCTATCTCAGACAGATGCCTTCATCAACCCCATCTCCTCCTAGCTCCTTGGGAAACTTACCACATCTGTTTTCTTTTTGCTTTTGAATTGTCTTTTTCTGTCACCTGGACCCTTCCTGTTTTCTTTTTCACCAGTGTTGTAAAGTTGAAAGAATTGTACAGAGAAAATCACACTCTTACCACCCAGATGCCACAACTGGCATTTGCTTGATGTGCTGGATCACACATCTGCTCTTCTGTCCTTCCTTCTAGTCACACACCAAGACTTAAAAAAATGCATTTCACAGTGGGTTGCATACATGATACACTCTCTTCCTAAACACTTCAGTGCACAGATCACTGACCAGATTTCAAGATTCATTTTTGTTTCTTTTTCTGTGAAGTAAAAATTTACAGTGAAATGCATAATTCTTACATGTAGCATTGGGCAAGTTCCCCCCTTTAGCTTTTTAATACATCTGCAAATCTCTTCTCTTAAATAATCGAACCGAATCTGCCCTCACTTCAGGCCCATTCAACTACTTCCCTGTGTTGCTCCTCCTCATTTCCAATGAGACGTTTTGAAAGCGCTGTCCCTGTTTCTTCCCTCCAGCCTCTCCCTGCACCCATCTGGCCCCTTCCCTACCCCTTCTGCCATCTTCACTGAGGTTACCAATTCCTTCTGTGTCCCCAAATCGAGGAACATTTTCCAGTCATCACTCTCCTTTGCTCCTGGTGGCGCCTCAAGCTCCTTTTCTTGGGACATACTCCCTTGCCTGACTTGCAGGGTGTCACATGCCCTGGGCTTTCCCCCAGCCCTCTGGCTACATGCTTTCTCTTATTTGAATTCTCCTTTGCCATTTTCTCCTCTGGAATTAAGTATTGGAATTGCTTAGGGCTCAGCAGTTCCATACTTTTTTTCTGACTCCATACTTTCACCGACAGGATCTCATCCTCTTCTGGTTTCAGTTTCCGCCCCTGCACATGTGACCCTCACATGTGCATGCTGCCTGGCATTTCTCCTGGAGCTCTAGGCCTATATTCCAGCCCAGCGCCCCTTCTGGGATGGTCCAGAAGCACCTAACCTGTTCACGTTTCAAATCCTGACTCAATCTTTCCTCTTCACACTTGTTCTCTGTCTTAGTCCATTTTGTGTTGCTAGAATGGAATATCTGAGGCTGGGTAATTGATAAAGAGAAAAAACGTTTGTGTGGCTCACGATTCTGACGGTTGGAAAGTTCATGACTGGGTCTCTGCATCTGATGAGGGCCTCAGGCTGTGTCCACTCGGGGTGAAAGAACTCCAGATCTCAGAGATCACTGGTGAGAGAGGAAGCAGGAGAGAGTGGGGGCTCCAGGCTCTTTTTAACAAGCAGCTCTTGCTGGAACTCACTCCCATGGGAGGGCATTACTCTATTCGTGGGGGATCTACCCCATGACCCAAAACCCCCTACTAGCCCCCACTTCCCAACATTGACACACCAGGATCAGAGTTCAGCAGGAGATTTGCTGGGAACAAACCGTGTTCAAACCACAGCCTCCTCCTCCAGGGTCCCCCCAGCAAAGGGCGTGGCGTTACCATTAACCCAGGGGACATCACTGGCCCCTCCTCCTCCAGATCTGATTCACTGCCAAATTGTATTGATTTTGCTTCTCACAATTACCTCTTGAGGCCACCTTCCACTTCTCTCCACTGCTGTAGTCATGGTTCATACCTAGCTGGGCCTCCCACTCTCTTGACACCCTCCCAGCATGCATTTTTCACCCAGCAGTCAGAGTTCTGTTCTCAAAACACTAGCCTGGTCCTGGCACTCCCCTGCCTAAACCCCACAGTGGCTTTCCAGTGCTTTCTGTCTTTGCAGGGATTGCAAGGATCTTCTGGGTCAGGCCCCTGCCCAGCTCTTCAGGCCCCTCTCCCCACCTCCGACCCTACAGCTCTCTGCTCTCCCACCTCACCAGCCCGTCATGCCTTGGTTCCTCCCACTGCTGACCTCTGCCCATGTTCTTTCCTCTGCAGGAAGCCCTTGCCCCTCTCCTTGCATGCCCAGGCCTCCCCATATACACAACTTGCCCTCTAAATGCCTTCCTGATGTTATGTGTCTCACGATGCCACATGCCTCTCCTTGCAGATACTTAGCATGGCCACACTTTTGCATTTTACTGAGGGCATCTTTGATTAATGTCCTCTTCCTCATGGAAGCTTCATGACTGCATTTTTTTCCTTTGCTTTTATTTGGTCTTCAACACCTAGTGAAATGCCTGACACATATTAGACACACAACTCTTTGCTGACTGAACACATGAAATTTCATTCTTCACTTATTTCCAATTTTTTAATGGAAGGCAATTAATGCTAGCCAAGGTACCAAAATTGGAGAATTAGTGTAATAGCTGTGGTTCAGGTATTAAAAATTATTTTCATAAATCTGGGAGATCTAGTTCCTTGGGCAGGAAACAAAGGCTCACTCATGTCACCTCAGTTTTTAAAAAAGTTTGGACTGTGGTCATACACTCTGTGGCTTACAGAGTGGGGGCAGAAGACCTGGAGCCTGGAGCCTGAAAATCGTGTGGCTATTACGGGTGAATGCCTCCTGGTCATGCTGTTTTTCTTGTTTGCAGAATAGGACAGCCACATGCCCCTGGAGTCTCCAGGACTTGTGAGAATGGGGTAATATTTGTGTGTCTCTGCAAAGTAAAAGGTAAAATCATGTTAGTCTACTGGGGAAGGGGGAAATATATTTAGGATCAGGATTCCGCCAAATTTTCCTTTTCTGTCTTGCAAAGGGCAGGACATCACCCCTTGGGCCATAGTGAGGAGGGGTTGCTCTGTTGGGTCCTCCTGCTTTGGAGACTTGAGAACTGGGCTGAATCAGTGTCACTTATTATTATTAATGTTGTGATGATTGGCATTTCAGTAGGACTGGCTCTCTGTAAGCTTCAACCATCCCATCAGGCTCCAGTGACCTGCAAGAGCTTGGCCATGATGCGCCAGCTGAAGGGCGCTTTGGTCCCCGCGCCCAGGGTGAGGGTGAGGGCAGCTCAGCTTCAGGCCCATTCAGCTCCATCTGAAAACACAGGAGCCGGTAACCCAGGGGATAGATTTTCGGGAAGCTGCAAACCCAGCACTTCTGGGAATTGGCTTTCTCTTTTCCTTGTTGTGGAAACCTCACCAGCTGCTTCATGGGGGAGGTTAATTAATGCAATTAACAACAAATGCCTTAATTGCAGATGTTTAGAGAGACACTTTACTATTATTATTGTTATTATTGTTTTGTGTGCAACTCTCCGCACACTTGGATATCTCTTTATTAAAGCAAATAAAACCATAATTAGGTGCAGCCCAATTCAAACAGCAGCAGCAGCTTGGAGCAGGAAACCATAATTCAAGAACAAGAGGCGTTCTCGACAAATATTATGTTGTCTGCCTAGTAACCGGTTGTGTGCCAGGGTGCTGTGAGCCGCTTCAGGAGAGCTCTTACCTGCTTCCTCTAAAGCCTGGACAGACAGGGGAGGCTGGGTTGAAGGAGACAGGCCGTGGGGAGCCCGGGCCATGCTGGCAGCACTCTTAGAAAACTGGCTCTTGAATAAGCCCATGGGCCAGGGAGCCTGTATTCCAGGAGGCTTTGATCAGAAGCTGGGAATTACACAGGAGCTGGGAGTTCATGGGAAAGAAAAGGAAGACAGTTTATTGCTCTTTAATTGTGGTTTTGGAGGATTAGAAGAAAGGAACCACAGATCAGGCCAGCATTTCAAGGCGAAACAATCGAGAAAACACACATTCTGGGCCTTGTCCATGGATCAAGGCCTTGACCGTGAAGTCTCTAGCTGTGTTTCCCGATTGCACAGACGGCTTATAGTGTGAAGTTGTGTGCGTCGATATGCTAATGATGGCCTCTTTAAGTGAAATTAATGCCCGGATTGTGTGCTTAGAGCAGCCCTTCATTATTCCCTGTGATATGAAGATGTGTTGGAGATTCTTCCCGGCCTCTCAGTGACACTCTTCATACAAAATTTATCTCTTTTATGGGTTTGAAGCTCTTTCAGATACATATCAAAGACCTTTCCATGCCTCTACCCTGCATAATATATTCTGCAACAGCTTATAATAAATCATCCTCCTTCCCTGACTGGTTAGCCGTGAGCAAACATGGCTATTGCTGGCACCGAAAGGATGCGAGATCCTCATATTTAATGCTTTGCCTCTGTGTTACTGCTGTCTGTCCTTCCACCTTACCCAGGGAGCCCCACAAAATGACAAGGGGCTGGACTCACCCCCAGTGGTATTCTCATTTTAAAACCATTGTCTGGGTTGATGATATAGAAAATGTAACATGCTGTTCTTTCATGTTGAAAGAATCTTTTCCTCTCATTTGCCTCATTTTCTGATTTCACAAATAGACTTGGCACAGGTGCCCACTCTATTTCCAAGGGACTTAGGTTGACAAGGGTGACCATATTGGTTGTTGTTTCTGATCTGAGCATAGATGGGCTTTGTTGCATCTTGTTGAGGAGAGAAATCCAATAGAACAAAGGGAAAGATTGTCCAAAATGGTGGTCTCTGGGCCAGGAACTGCACCCCCCTGCTGGCTGCTAACACGGGAGGTGGATCTCACTCTAACTTGGGTGACTTGGGAGAAAGTCTCCTTCAGAGAGGTTCTCTGTGTGGGCACAGAGGAATCAGGCTTTCCAGTACTCATGGACCAATGGGGCTCTGTGTGAGTGGTGGAGTAGAAGGATAGGTGTTTTGCTTTTTTTTTTTTTCCTTAAAGAAACAGAACTTGGTTTTGGTGGGATTATTCCCAAAGACAAATGTGTGTTAAAGGAAATGCACTCTGTGATGGATATGGCTGGATGCACCCCCGCTTCCTCACCCAAATCTGTTGCTTCTTCTGTAGAAATTTATAGCTGGAGAGATGGTTGCATAGAATAAATGGGACACTTTTCAGATTTCCTCAATGGTGTGGCCATTGAGGTTGACCAAACATTAAGTAAAATTCCCAAAGTCATGCAGCTAGAAAAACAACAGAGGCAATATTTGAACCCATATCTGTTTGATGCCAAAACCGGTGATCTTTATTATCTCCTTTCATTCTCTTAAAGGATGGAGAATTTCAATCAGGTAGTTTTTAAAATTTCTGGAGAATAAAGATTACACTTAACAAAAATGGCTTATCTTAAATTTATAGTATTATTATTAACTACAGATAATCTATTAAATAGGTAACATATACTACTATACATCAACAGATAAAAACATATCATTGGGACAATTACTGAATGGTTTCTCATAAATTTTTAAAGTATTTCGATTAGCTTTATTGAGGTACAATTTACATACAATAGAATCTGTAGACTTTTGGTGCATAGCTTGATTAATCTGGCAAATGTACAGAGTCATGTAACCATCCTCACAATAAAGACATAGGGTATTTCCATTACCCCAATAGCTCTCCAGGCTGTTGTGTATTCAACCCTTCCTCACAACTCTGGCACCTGGTAAACACTGACCTGCTTTCGAGGACTATTGTTTTGCCTTTTCTAGAATCTCACATACATGAATTAATTCTTGCTTTCTGATTATTATATTGGTGCAGTTTTTATTAGAAGGCTGTTTTGGAGTAGAAAGTTTGGGGTTTTCCTTTATAGCACTGCATATTGAAGTTATGTAGACCAACTAGCTGTTGTGTTACAGACTCAGGCCAGTGTTCTTTCTCCCTGTTGCAGAGGGAATGGGATTTACATTGTAAGCAGACCTACAAAAATGGTCATGCACTTCCTTAGAGCCACTCTGTCAGTTACCTAAACTGAGCCACCAGACTTTACTGATGACACTTGTGAGTAGGTGAACTATTTATGCACTTAAAGAGGAATGTTTAATATTTGTGTAGAATACATGGAAATGTGCAAGTCAGAGCAGGTTAATTGGATGCATGCAGTAGTTGGAAGGTGGGCTGAGGATGCTTCCAAAAGTCCCATGACTCCCCCAAAGTCTGAGGCCCCTGCTAAGTTAGCAAATGTCTTGTCCAAGTGTAGATCTGAAAAAATGCAGCACTGTCTCCTACAGTTCTCACTAGAGCCAGACCTGCAAAGTCAGGCACCTCTGCAGTCAGCTGTGTTGGGTATTATTCTTGGAGTCCTATGAACAGCACTGAAGTCTTGGCTACAAAAGCCAGTCAAGGCTGAATTCCCTCAGACACCTCCCTACACCTGCGTCATGTTGACTTATAACCCTTGAGTAGGTAGGGCTAAGAGAACAACTTCTGTTTCAGGGTATTTCAGTTTGGATTTCCCCAGAAGCAGACTCTGAGGCAAACATTCGGGTGATGATCTGGATAAACATCCTCAGGGAATGGGGCAGTGCTACAGGAAGGGAAGCCAGCTACATTGGCTACTGGAGCTCAGTTCCTCTAGGAAACTCAGGGATATGGTGGTGAGCTTGCAAGGAAGAGGCAAGGAAGCGGAGGTCCTCATGCTCCCAATTCCTGTCTGTGGCTGGCTGAGGGCTGTGTCCAGTAGCATGGGATCACCAGGACTTCTGGCTCACCCTGTGAGCTCCAGTGGTTAGCACATCCCAGAGTACACAGGAAGTAGTAGCCTTTGGTGTGCAAGGGCAGCACTGAGGAGCTTGGGCAGTGCACCTGCGGGACTGCTATGCAGACCATACCGGGTTCCCTTCTTCATGCACTGTCTAAACCCTGCCTACTCTCCCTGCACCTGCCATACACGCTGTGCTCCTCAGCAGTTTGCACTGGGCCATCGCTCTTTCGCATCTCACCATTATTGCTCTTTCTAGAAGACTTCTAGGATCTGCGTAGCTAACTCCTCCTCAGCCATCAGATCTCATCTAAGCACCGTTTTCTCAGAAAGGCTTGCCCTGGCATCCTGGCGAGCACAAGTCCCCCTGCTACATGCTGAGCGGGCATTGGTGGACAGGCCTGCCCAGCGCTCCTCAAGAGGCTTTTCAGCACAAAACCACGTTTTCCAGACTTCCGTGGCATGGGCTTCTGGAGGTCGTTGGGAAGTGTCTCTGTAGTGCAGGTGGAGTGGAGTCAGCCTTTTCATTTTTCCACTTTGTGCTTTCTGCATTCTCATGCATTTCTGGCAGGCAGACTTGGACATGTGCGGTTGTTTTGTGGTTCTTTCCCAGCAGTCAGGTTTTGTAGTGTCAAGAGGTCAAGGGAAGGGAAGGGAAGGTCACGCATTATTTTGCTCTTTTGCTCCTGTGTATCTATCTGGTGTGCTGTGGTTTAGACCAATAGTTGGGATGATGATGGTTTCCTTATACTGATCTTTGGATCACAATGAATGTGGTGTGTTCTTGGAGCCTCTCGATTCTGTCTCCCGGATGGTCTGATGGTTGGTGGTTGTCCTTGAGGAGTAGGCCCATGGAACTGCTGAGAGCACTGGAAGTCTAGCCTGGAGTCTGCTCCTCCAGCTCTTCCAAAGATTTTGTAAGCATTCAGTTCATCAATTAAATACTCTCTGCTAAACATAAGATGTGATGGCTTATGTCTCCTAAAATTGAACTTTGGTGGATATATCTCATTGCACCAATACTTTTTTGTATTTTGCTTTTTTAAAAAAATTAACACATAATAACTGTACATATTTATGGGAAAAATATAATGTTTTGATGCATGCATACATTGTATAATGATCAAATTAGGGTAATTAGCATATCTATCACTTCACGCATTTATAATTTCTTTGTGGTGAGAACAATCAGAAACCTCACTTCTAGCTATTTTGAAATATACATTAGATTATTGTTAACTATAGTTGCCCTACTGTATTTTCTAAATATTATTTTTATTTTCCATATACTTCTACTTGAAAGCAGTTTTATATTTATTTGTGGGAGTATATAAAATAGGGGTCTTGTATTCAGAAGGTCCCATGATGATGGGCTTATATCAGCTTTAGCTAGAATAATAACTTTTAGGGCAGTGATTCTCAACCAGGGGTGACTTTGTCCCCCAGGAGACATTTGGGAATGTCTGGATACTTGGGTCATCACAACTGGGAAAGGCGCTTTTGGCATTGAGTGGGTAGAGGATTGGGACACTGCTCGGCATCCTACAGCACACAGGACAGCACCAAAACTAACCACTTACCAGCCCAAACTGTCAATGGTGCTGAGGTTAAGAAACTGGGATTTATGGATTTCTTTCTTTCTTTTTTTTTGAGACAGGATTTCACTCCCATTGCTCAGGCTGGAATGCAGTGGCATGATCTCGGCTCACTGCAGCCTCGACTTACTGAGCTCAGGTGATCCTTCCAGCTCAGCCTCCCAAGTAGCTGAGACTTCAGGTGCACATCACTGCACCTGGCTAATTTTTTGTATTTTTAGTGGAGACGAGGTTTAGCCCAGTTGCTCACGCTGGTCTCAAACTTTTGGGCTCAAGTGATCTGCCTGCCTTGACCTTTCAAAATGCTAGGATTGGGCCAGTCACGGTGGCTCATGCCTGTAATTCCAGCACTTTGGGAGGCCGAGGCAGGTGGATCACCTGAGGTTAGGAGTTCAAGACCAGCCTGGCCAACATGGTGAAACCCCCGTTTCTACAAAAAATACAAAAAATTAGCTGGGCATGGTGGTGGGCACAGTAAGCCAGCTACTGAGGAGGCTGAGGCAGGAGAATCGCTTGAATCCAGGAGGCGGAGATTGCAGTGAGATGAGATTGAGCCATTGCACTCCATCACTCTTGGGCAACATGAGTAAAACTCCATCTCAAAAAAAAAAAAAAGTGTTAGGATTACAGGCATGAGCTACCATACCTGAGTGGTTTTCTTAAGCTATATCAAATAGCGTACAGGATCGCTGGGAGAGCGGAGAGCTTGGTGAAATGTACAAGCACAACCCAGACTGCCCCAGGAATCACCCTGATGCTGCCATCCCATGGCTTTAAGGATGAGATGCAAGAAGCCCTCCTGGGCAAGGGCGTGATTATTGATCCTTACTATGCAGAGAAAGACATGAGGGTAGCTTGACAGAAGCTTGGGTCTGTTCTAGTCCATGCTTTCCTGGACTCCCACACCCTTCCTTTTGTAGGACCTCTATTTGAAAAAAAATCACTAATAACCTGACTGAGTGACTTGTAAGTTCTAGCAAGTAATAGAATGGCAGTTGTCTCTTTTATCCAAATTGGTAATATTTTGAAAGATTTTATGACTTTAAGGTAGTCATTTTGTCTAGACTTATTTGTGTATGTGGGAGGGTGTTATATATTTATGCACACATAGGCTATTTATTTAATTTTCAAGTAATTCAAGAATATATTATCATCATAGAAAACATCAGACAATAAAGTACACAGAGAAAAAAGTGAAAATCCCATTTGAACCCCTCTTCCTCTTCACTTGCAATCCCACTGTCCTTCACAAAGGCATCTGCTGCTACATTCTGGTGTGTATTCTAGATATTTGGTGTGCATATATTTTCTATGTGTTTACACGCACAAACATGCGTGTAGAAAAGGCACGGTCCTGTTTTGAGGATTTGTCTAATTCTTGTGGTCATATGTATGATTGTGCAACTTCCTTTCTTCATTCTCCTCGCCGACTTTTTTTTCTTTTAACTTGATGTGTCTTGAAGAACATTATACTGAAGAATGTCTGGCTTCACCTCATCCTATTCACTGCTGCCTAAATGTGGCTTGGGACAGATGTGCTGCATTCAGGCAACTGTAGAGTGGTGATCCCAAGCTCTCAATCTGCAGTCAACCTGCTGGGGTTAAAATTGTGGCTTCACCACTTTGTGAATGAAGTGACCTGGGGCACTTCAGTTAGCTTCCCTGTCACCTAGTTTTCTCATTTGTGCCCTGGTTCTTCATCTGTTAAAAAAATGTGAGCTTGTGGAAGTCATTCACTTCCAACAGATTAATGAGATGTGCTTATATTGTAGATGCCATCTTCCATGTTTTCCCCAGGTCTTGACATGAGAAGGGATGCAGTTTGAATTGCATTGAAATCTCACTTGTTCTTTTCTAAAATTTTGTTTTCCCTAGTAAAAGAATTCTAAGCAGATATAATTGAAACCCAGGTTTTAAAAATTCCTAGCTTAAGAAATTATATGTTGTATAGTTTCCCAGAAATTTTTCATTGACGACCTACTGGCTACAGGCAGGATATCAGTTGATTCCAATGATTCTTTATTTCACCTTGGCATGTCTTTTATCAGAAATCATATGGAAACTTTTTAATTTATGGGCTTTTATTGCAATCCTCAATTCACCCTGAGTAGTCTATTATTAAGTGTTCTAGAGGTTCTTATTGTCCCTTATCAGAGAATTGTATCTCGGCGCAATTCATCTGTAGTCATTCTTCACAGAGAAAATCTTTCATATTACCTTTCTTTCATCATATAACGACAACTCTTGAATACATCATTATTCCACAATGAGCTTATAAATTATTATCATTAGGCAATTTTTCATATAATCTGATTTTATAAACTGTTTCTTTTTATTATCGTTAGAGGGGAACCAGTGAATGCATCTGTCTGTTTTGATCCACCATGATAACAGTAATAGAAAAACTAAGTAAGGACATCTTACTGAGTTGCAAACATACTGGATTCATAATGATTCAGACCAGGATATTCATGTGCAAATAGCCAAGCACCATGGCCCTCTCTTATGAGTCATAGTGCCACTGATAGTGGCATCTTAATTGGTAATGCTGAGCTGTCCAGATGTCTTAAACTGGATTTTTGTTTCTCACAGAAATGAATTTTTATTTTTATTTTTTTCTTTTTTGTTTTGAGACAGGGTCTTGCTGTCACCCAGTCTGGGGTGCAGTGGTGTGATCATGACTTACTTGAACTCCTGGGCTCAAGCAATCCCCCCACCTCAGCCTCCAGAATAGCTGGGACTATAAGTGTGTATCACCACACCCGGCTAATTTTTAATTTATTTTGTAGGGACGAGGTCTCACTATGTTGCCCACGCAAGTCTTGAACTCCTGGGCTCAAGCAATCCTCCCACCTTAGCCTCCCAAAGTGCTGGGATTACAGATGTGAGCCTCTATGCCTGATTGCCAGATTTGCATCTTAAAGGACTGTTCCATTGAAGTAAGTTTTTAAAATGTAAAATAAAATATTTTTAAATGAAGAAGAAGCCAAAGTAGATTACTTAGGAATATGTGATTTGCTATGTGTAACGGTAACCCAAGGAAGACCTCTCACCTGCGACCTACCTACCTCCCCAAAAACCTATTTACCTGTTCTTAGAGAATGTATATTTTTTCATATAGAAGTAGGAAGGTACATTCTTCATATATGGCTTTTAGATCAGTGTTGTCCAACAGAACTTACTATTATGATGGGCATATTTATCCTTTGTTCTGTTCAATATGGTAGTGGTGGCTGCATGTAACATTGAGCTTGTAAAATGTGGCTAGTGCTACTGAGGAACTGAATTTAAATTTTATTTAACTTTAACACTTAAATAGCTTCACGTGGCTAGTGGCTATTGTCTTAGTTTTAGGTTGTCCTTCGTTTGTAGTGTGTATATTCTATATTACTGCTTGTTTCCATTAGTATGGGTAATTGAGAATTGACTAGCTTTTCTCCACTCAGTCTAATCAATCATTTAGTGAGTAGAACACATAACATTGATTAGAAAGACAACAATTTTTTTTTGAGATGGAATCTTGCTTTGTCCAGTGCTGGAGCACATTGGTGTGATCTCAGCTCACTGCAACCTCTGCTTCCCAGGCCTGAGCAATCCTCCCACCTCAGCCTCCTGAGTAGCTGGAACCACAGGTGCTTGCCACCATACCCAGCTAATTTTTTTGTAGAGATAGGGTCTCACTATGTTGCCCAGGGTGGTCTTGAACTCCTGAGCTCAAGTAATCCTCCTGCCTTGGCCTCCCAAAGAGCTGGGATTACAAGTGTAAGCCACCATGCCCAGCCAGGAAGACAATATCAACAATAACCAGCCTTCTCAGAGTTCTGGTTGTCTTCTCACACGTTACCTGGGTTAACTAGTCAAATTAAACCTTCCTACCAGTTATGAGGGAGGTAATACTTTTATCTTCATTTTGCAGTTGGGGAATGAAGGAAGCACAGAGAGCTTAAGTGACTTGCCCAAGGCCACACAGTTAGTGGCTGTCCAGCTGCCCTCTTTCATATCCCATCGATGTGTGGGTTTAACATTCTATTCTGCTGCATTTACAAATGTGTCTATTCCTTTTCTGCTTCCACATAGTTTTATTAATATTTACTAACATTTTATATTAAGTTCTGATAACTGCAGGAAAGTCTCCCTCTGTGTTCTTTTTCAAATTAGTCTTTACCTATGCCAGAGCCTTTGCTTGTTTATATTAGGGTCTCCTAACTTTGGTATCGTTGGTATTTGGGTCTAGATTATTTGTGGTAGGATCTGTCCTGTGTGCTGTAGGATGATGAACAGCATCTCTGGTCTCTACACCTAGACTTCAGACATTGCCAAATGTCCATTAAGGGCAAGAATCACCCTTGGTTATAAACTATGGTTCTGTATAAATTGTAGAGTCAGTGTATGAAATTTCAAGACCAGTTTGTTTTGAGTGTTGATTGAAACCCTGTCAAATTTATAAATTAGCTTTGGGAAGAATCACTATCATTATAAAATTGAGTCTTCTCAAACAGCGACCCCTTTCACCTTAACATTTTCTCAATCTCATTTCATGTCTTTTAATAACATTTTATAATTGTCCTCACAAAGGTTGTGTGCATCTTTTGTTAAATTTATACCTAGGCTTCTTGTAGTGTTTTGCTATGATAAAGAGATTTTTTCTTTTCTGATTCCAAGAATTGGTCATTATTGCTATGAAAGAACATTAGTAATTTTTAATATGTTTGTCTTACATATGAAAACCTTCTTGAACTCTTTTATTAATTCTAATAGTCTGCACATCTTCTAGAATTTTTTATGTAGATAATTATATTGTCTGCGAAATAACCACAATGTTGATCCATTGTTTAACATTCTTACACCTTTAAGTTCTTTTCCTCAACTCATTGCACTAAGACCTCCAGGAAAATGCTAAATTCTCACAGGGACGGAGGGACACTTTCGTTTTGCAAGCAAAGAAACAAAGACTTGGGGCTGTCCAAGGTCATTCAGTGAATTAGAACAGAGTCAAGGCTAGATTCTAAGGTTTACAAACTTCTTTTTCCTTTATTCCTTCTTGCTGCTTTTGTTTTGGTTAATTTAGTGAACATAAAAACAATTTGCTGTTAGAACTCTTTTCATTTTAAACCTATTAAAGCCTTAAAAGAAAGTTACTTACAGTCTTTTGTACCTGCGGAGTATAATGCATCAACACACTGATACTGACATAAAACCTCTGTTATTCTCTCATTATAAAAGCATGTCAACTTTCTAATATCTACTAGTCTGCAAGTATGTTTCCTCTTGGAAAATGCCTGAGGTAGTGTCTTCCTGTTAGTGAGAGATATTAAGAGGATCTGAGTCCTGTAATAACAATAGCTATGTTTGATGGATCATTTAAAATGAAGCAGGAACTGTGATAGATACTTTACAAGTATGCCCTCATTATGTCTTTATAACAATACACTAAGGTGTATATTATCATCCCTGTTTTACAGATGAGGAAGCTGAACTTCAGGGTATTATGTAATTTGCTCAAGGCCTCTTGTTTCTAAGTTTTGTGAGCCTGGACTCAGACCTGGGTTGGACACCAAAGTAAATAGCCTACTTGCTATAGATTTTGGTCCTTGGTAGATGTACACACGTAAAATTAATATTAGATGAATTCAAATTCAGTTTGACAGGTCTAGGAGTTAATTCTTTTTATTGCCTTAGCTTCAGCAAATGAAGTTGTCTCCTAGCATTACTTCCACATAAATACATACAAAATAGTAATAGATTTGATTTAGTAAATGCCTCCAATATGCTGGGCACATCATGCATCTTATCTCTTATCTGCGTAACAAATTTGAAAGGAAAGTCTTGTTAGTACTACTTTAGGGAATAAGAGACTAGGGTTCATAGAGATTTAGAAACAGCTAATAAGGAGCACAGCTGGGCTGCACGCTGCTTCTTGCAGCACGTCAGGCCGACCAGTTGGCCTGTGAGCCGAAAGTTCTGTTTTGATCACACTAGATTCTCAGTTGAAAAGATACAGTCCAGCAGTTGCTTTTTAAAGAATCATTTCCATCATTATGCAGTATGTAGAACCAAAGAGGGGCTTCTATAAACATGAGTACATGTTCCCAGACAAAGGAGATAATATCTATGACAAACAGCCGTTATCTAGAACATCTGTTAGGCTGTTTCTCCTGGTTTTAAATAATGCATGGCATGCTCTAATTCAGGTGTGTTCTGAAAACCCAGCAACTTCTCCTGTGATTTCTGTGATCCCTGGGTATGATGAATGAGAATATCTATTGATCATGGAGTACACCACTTAATCAAGCACTTTGGCTGCAGATCAAATTTTCTATATTTTTAACTATAATTATAGCTATAACCAACACTACTTATCTTGCTTTATAATTTACATAGTGATTCCACATTCAGTGTCTCATAAGCATTTAATCCCAAAAATGACTTTGCTTGGCAGTCATTAATATTGTCCTCACAATAGTGTTTTTGAGACTGCCCACATGTATCAACAAAGAGAGACATCCAAGGAATATTGTTCTTTGAGAAGAATGGATTTTTACAATATGGTTTAATGTGATACTGTTTTAGTTGAATTGTGTTTAGAAAAAAAGACGAAAGAACATATATTATGCAGTTAGCTGATATCTCTGGGGGTATGAGTTTCACAAAAGCTTCTTCATTCTATTTTACATATGCCTGAATTCCTTTTGTTAGTTTTTAAGTTTAAATTTTATAAATGTAAATGGTTTCTTGAAATATATATTTTACACAAATACAAAGTCATACAGGTATATTGTTTAAAAAATTGTACAGTTCCATAAGGTTGGTAATAAGAGAGGTATTCTACCTTGTCACTCACTCCTACCAGTATTAGAAGGCAACAACTCTGAACTCATAGAACACCATTTTAGGGATTAGGAGACTGGGGTTCATAGAGATTTGGTAACAGCTAATGAAGAGCAGAGCCAGGATGGGCATTTATTACTCCATCTCAAACTGAGTGGTTTTAATGTTATTTGTCATTGTTCAGTTTTAGATATTATATATATATTGACTTCCTGCTGTGGAAGATGAGGATTCAGACCCCTTCCATACCTCCCTTGCATCCCTCATCATTCCACTGTGGTCATATCATTAGTCACTGTGAAATACGCACATTATTATGACTCTAGGTCAATACCGCTTGCAGCCAAGCCACACCATGTGCTGTGTAGACTTACATTTCCATTCACATACAGCTTCTCCTCCAAAGCTAGTAATAGTCTCTTTTTAAAAAAAATTTGATTGTTCTTAAAAGAAAATCACTCATCCATTTTCAAGCTTTCTGCTGGGAGCCTGTTTCTTCTCAAGATGATGCAGGACAGGGAAGCTTCAAAGTTGGGACTTAGCATGGAAGGGTTCTTGGCTTCACCTGGGAAAGAATTCATGGTCAGTGGTGAGGGAGAGCAATTTTTAACAAGTGCTGGTTGGCTCAAAGGCAGTGTACTCCGCATCAGCAGTGTACACTGGAAGCTGTATTTATACTCACTTTGAATCATATGCTAATTAAGAACTGAGTTATTCAGAAGTTTCTGGAAAAGAGGTGGTAAGTTTCAGGAACCATTTAAGTTAACTTCCAGGCTGTTGCTATGGCATTTACAAGCTGTCACGGAGCTAGTGGAAGTGTCTTCATGGTAACGAACAGTGAGGCCAACTAGAGGTTGCTCTTGTTGCTGTCTGCTGGTTTTGAGTGGCTTCTTCCCTGCATCCTGCTCTGCCTAGATCCTGCTTCCATCAGTGCGGTTGTGACTCGAAAATAAGATGGCCAGTCTCCTGCCTCAAGGATATTTTGGGAACAGTTTTATCACATGATGACACCCCTCCTGGATGTCCCCATCCTCCTATCCCAAGATTGCAGGCCTCTCTTCTGACCTGCTTCCCCTGGCCACCCTGGAAGCTCCCTGAACTGTAATGTGGTTCTTTCTGCTTTTCTTTTGGGATGGATCTCACCTCAAAAAAATGTTTTCTGGATTCCACATCTTTCTTTCTTGATTTACTGCTCCTTACCCTGCCATTCTGTTCTCTTTTCAATTTCCCTTTCTTTAAATCATTTTAGAAGGGTTTGAGGAAGAAGCAGTAATAAATACTTGTATTTGGTATTCCAGGTTTAACCTGAAGTTCCCTATATTTTATGACCAGAAAAAAAAATAAAGATTTTTTTTTTCCCATTTGTAGAGAAACCTCTATTTTCAAATTCCACTACTTTAATTACTCTGTGCCTTGTCTTCCTTGTGTGGGTGCGCCATTCACCAGGAACTGGTAAAATCCACGTGGGGAAGCACCTCTCAAGTTGCTTTCTGCAAAACGGTGCCTAAAAGAGACACAAAAGTTTGGCCTCAAAAGTTTGAAAATGTCTTTATTTTATCCTTGTGCTTGTTGACAGCTTGCTGAATTCAGAATTTCAGGTTGGAAACACTTTTTTTCTAGCTTCGAGTAGTTGAGAAGTCCAAAAACATTTTGATTCTTAATCCTTTGTATATAAGATTTTGCTTTCTTTATGGAAATGTTTAGAGTCTTGTCTTTGTTTCCAGTAGTCTAAAATTACCTAATAGTTAGCCTTTGTATAAATCTATTTTCACCTATTTTGAAGGATATTTGATAGGGGATTGCAACCTGGAGACTCATGTCTTTCAGTTCTGGCAAACCTTATTGAGTTATTTACCTACTTTAAAAATAATATTTTCCTCTCTATGTTTTCATTCTTGGACTTTCACTGGCAATTATTGAGCCTCCTGGACTGATCTAATTTTAAAGGTATTTTAAAATTTAAATTCTCTCTCATTTTTTTTAAAGAGCTTTTGTTAACTATACTTCCCAAACTTCTACTGATTTTTTTCTATTATTATATTTTTAATTATTATTTTTTTTAGAGACAGAGGCTTGCCATGCTGCTCAGGCTGGAGTGCAGTGGCCATTCACAGATGTGATCATATAGTGCACCACAGCCTTGAACTTCTGGCCTCAAGTGGTCTTCCTGCCTCAGTCTCCTCAGCAGCTGGGACTACAGGCGTGCACCACCATGTCCAGCATGTTTTTAAATTCTTAAGAGGTCATTTTTTGTTCTCTGATTGTTCCCTTTCTACAGAATATTGTTTTTGATTTATTGATATAGTAGTTTCTTTTGATTTTTCTGAAAATATTAATGATACTTTTCTAGTATTTTTTTTGTCTTTCTGCATGGGCTCTGTTTTCTCTACTTTACTTTTTGCTGTTTTCTTCTTGGTGGGGTGGGGGGAAGTATTTCATGTTAGAGCATTTCTTATAAGTCTGGGGCTCCTTGGCTGTCTGCTCAGATTTAGAAGTGGAGCACTGAAAAGTGGATTGGAAATTTTGTGTATGTAGTTGAAGCTTATCACTTAGGAGTTCCACTGTGCGGTAATCTTTTCAAGTCATCATAGGAAAACTCCTGAGGTCAGGATCTAGGTCTTTTCTTTTGTGTTGGTCAAATTTCCTAGAGAATAATCTTATTTCCTTTTGGTCAGTATATTTAGTGGCCAGTGAGTCTGGTGGTAAACAGGGTTGAGGGTTCCAATATTCAGTATGGAAATTCCACAGAAAAGTATTTGTAGTATGGACACCTGCCCTCCCATGTGCCTGGTAACCCCCAGACCAGAGACCTTCTACTTTAATCTCCAAAAGAGTCCATCTCAGTATTCTAACAGAGTTAGGGAGATGCAGCTCTCTGAAAGTGTATCTTCCTCCATAGGTTTGCATCCAATCTCCCTACATTCAATTCAGTCCCAGCTAGGCTCCCATTCTCTGGAGTGGGTGCCTCCAGAATTTTAGACTTCATGGGTTCTGAGGTTTTGCTTCTGGGCACCCCCATGACCAGGTTAGAGTTATCTTTCTCAGGTGTGCATAAGTCAGTAAGTCTGCTGTTTGCTGCAACCCCTTCATCTGCTCTCTTTCCCCAAATTTTGTTGCTACAATCTACTTTCCCATTCTCCTTGTTTCTTTTAAATCCCTCCTGCCCCAGCTTAACCCACTTTAAATCATTTTAGAAGAGTTTGAGGAAGGAGCACTAATAAATACTTTTGTTTAACCTTTGAGGTATAACTGGAAGTTCCCTGTGTTTTATGACCAGATTAAAAAAATATATATTTTTTTGTTTTGCATTTGGGTAGAGCAAACTATTGTTAAAATTCTACTGCTTTAATCATTGTGTGACTTGTCTTCATTGTGTGGGTACACCATTCACTAAGAACTGGTGAAATCCAAGTGGGGAGAGAGTTTTAGTTTGGTGTAATAAGAAACAAAACAGCTTGGTTTTTCCTTCCTTCCCTCCTTCCCTCCTTCCCTCCTTCCCTCCTTCCTTCCTCCTTCCTTCAATCCTCCTTCCTTCCTTTCTTCCTCTTTCCTTCCTTCCTTCTTTCCTCCTTCCTTTCTTCCCTCCTCCTTCCTTCCTTCTTCCCTTCTTCCTTCCTTCCTCCCTTCTTCCTTCCTTCCTTCTTTCCTTCCTTTCTTCCATCCTTCTTTCCTTTCTCTTTCTTTCTTTTTCCTTCCTTCCTTCCTTTCTTTTCTTTCTTTCATTTTTCTCTGTTGCTCAGGCTTGTCTTTCACTCCTGGGTACTCAGGTGATCCTTCTGCTGTTACCAAAACACCAGCGGTTTGGTCTAGGTGCCAGTGCTCGCTGCACAGAAAGCCAATCACTGAGACAATGAGTATTACCAAGGAAGAAGGCTTGAATAGGGTGCTCCAGTCAAGGAGATGGGAGCTCAGTCTCAAATCTATCTCACTGATCAACTACAATTGGGAGTTTATATCATGGGGAAGCAATGTAACTAAATGTAGGAAAACAGGAATTATGGAGGGGTAAGGAAGAGGAGTTGGTCCACAGGAAGCAGGTGGTCAGTTAGGCAATTATGAAGGGTGAAGGGTCTCGTGTCTCATTGTCTAGATGCAGTGATCTGGTGAGTTTCAGTTCCTTGATACTATCTGGGAGGTCTGGCAGTTGGTTTTCTGAGGAAGGGACTCAGATAAGATAAATGCGTTTCAAGCTTTAAGACCAAGAAAGTTGATTTCTATGTTTATCCAAAAAAAAAAAAAACCCCAAAACAAACAAACAAACAACAAAAAACAAACCAATGAACAGCAATTCTATGGGACAATTGGGCCAGTTTCACCACCTCAGCCTCTTGAGTAGCTGGGACTAGAGGTGTGAGCCACCATGCCTGGGTTAGCTCAGTATTTTTCAAGTGATTTCCATAATTCATTAGTAGGCTGTGAAATCAGTTCATTGGATTATGGCCAGTTTTGGTGTTTTAACTAATGAAGCTGAACAGACTAGAACAAAATAGAGTAAAATAGAAAATATCAGGCTTGTTATATATGGTAAGTGTAAGAATTATTTTATAAAATTGTTTAATATCTATATTAAAAGCATATGTGTATTGCATTGTGATATAAATCCCATATCTTACTCCAGAGAAGGTCCAAAAACATTTGAAGGTCATGCTTTTGCTAAAAATTATTGGACTTAGCTAGAGAATTTTTGATGTTTGACTTTCCAACCAGTTGAGTCAAATTCACTTTAGTGGTTGTATGACATGCCCTAATCTGAGGGCTCTTAGAAAATTTTCTTAATGGGTTGATGAAGAAAGTAAATGGTTCTTGGGCACTAGGCATTTTTGTCTGTCCACATGAACCTTTCACTCTCCTATCCTAGCTCAGTTCTATACTATACTATCCCAAGAAGACTACCACTTGCCTGTAGTTGTTGAGAATTTAATCTCATATCACTTGTCTCATGAGTTTTGATTGTAAACTGGGCCATACCTCAGCTAATTTCAAACTAGAGCCCATCTAAGGACAAGCATGATTCCCAGTGGAACTTTTATCTTCAAATTTAAATGAATCTCAGGATGGTATTACATTGTCATGTTGGAGGGGTGTTTCATTCATTGAAATCTTGAGATGATAGGGCCTACTGTAGGAGAAAACTGCACTTGTAATTTTGATTTTTTTAAGTCACAGAAAATGTTATTTTCCAAAAATGACTGCAACAAAATTTTCCATTTCACAGGCTCTTTCAGGATTTTGCTACCCCATCACGAGGTAGCATTTTCATCCCCTCAGATGGGCCTTTGCAATGGCCTCAATGAATAGTGAAAGTGGTGCCATGTAACTTCCAGACTGTGTAGTATAAGGTTATATAACGTTTGCCTGGCTTTCTCTCAGGATCTTTGTCTTTGGAACCCAGGTACCATGTTGTGAAGAAGCCCAGCCCCCATAGAGAGGCCCCCATAGAGAGAAGCCAAGGAACTCAGCCTTCGACTCAGCTGAGATTTCAGCTGACAGGCATGTTAGTGGGTTGATCTTCCAGTGGTCACTGAACGACCCCAGCTGATACTCTGTGCAGCAGAGATGAGCTATCCCCACCAAACCCTGCCCCAAATACAGATTTGTGAGAAAAATAAATGTTGTCTTAGGCCACTAGTTTTTGGAGTTACGTTTAAGCAACAGTGGAGCAGGATAGGGTAAAGTGGGACAACACTTAAGGAGGACAGATTAGTGACAGGCTATTGTAGGTGACATGTCACCTACAATGTCCACTATCATGGTTCCTGGTTTACTAATAGAATTTCTATAATAATGCATCCATCTGGAAAACTGTGTTTTCTGACCTCCCTTGAGGAGAAAGTAGGCCGATGTGACATGAGTAGGAGTTACTGGGTGGAACTTCTGGGGGAAGATCACTAAAGGGATTATTCAACCGGGAGTTGTCTTTTTGCTGTTGTCCCTTTCTCCTTTTTCTAGTCATGGACTTGGATATAATGGATGGGCTCTAGCAGCCATCTTGTGACCATGAGAAGACTTGGAAATGGAGGCTATAGTCTCCAAATGGCAGCAAAAAGAGAGCAGTAGCCTGGGGTTGATGATATGGAGGAGCCTTCAAACCAGCCTTGGAGTATCTCCAAACTTTAATGTGAGCGATAGCAAGCAGCTCGTCTCTTCGAACCACTATGATTTGGTGTCTCTGACTAGAAGTCCAATGTCAGCCTAACTGATACAGATGGGTACTAGCTGAAATCATCAGATTGGTGGTGACTCTAGGAGTTCTACTGAATGTTAAGTAATACCAACTACATGAGATTTAATATCTCCAAATATTTAAGATCACCTGTTTTGCTATGCATCACTCTGCTTGTGTTACCTCATCTAATCATGAAAACAGACTTAGATCATTATTAACAAGGGTATTCTTAGCTCCCATTTCATATAAAAGGAAATTGAGAAGCAAGGACATGTGGAGAATTGACTCAAAATCACAAAGCTAAGTGACAGAGTTGGCTCTAATTCCATTGCTCCAAGTCAGAAGTTGTAACTGTTTTGTGGCATATAATAGAATAAAAGGAGGAAGGATTGGGGGTAACAGAAAATTGGGATTAGGTCTGCAAATGATAGTGCTTTGATCAGAGGGAAGTCACAAAAGTTCTTTGTCTCTTCACTGGTAAAGGGAAGCTAACACTATCTGCCTTACAGGGATGCCATGAGAACTAAATGGAATAATGCCTTTGTGGAAGATTGTGTTTTCTAAAAATGGCCATAGCAATATTTTCAATGCCCGTGGTTGCCTTCAATGTGATTTTGATACTCTTCCCATCAAGAGATGAGCTCTGAGTTCCACCATCTTAAATCTGAACTCAAATGTATGGTGGCAATGACACTATGTGACACTACAGCTAGGTCATAAAAGGTGATACACTTCTTACCTGTTCCTCTTGTCTTGTTTGCTTTTGAAACCAGCCACCATATTGTGAGAAAGCCAAAGCAGCTCATGGAGAGGTCCACAAAGAAAGAAACAGAATCCCGGCCTCCCACTCTGCTTGAGGTCTCAGCCAGCACCAACTCACCAGCCACAGAACTGAACCATCCTGGAAATGAACTCCTAGCCTCTATTTGAGCTTCCCCAGTTGACATCAGATAAAGTAAAGATGATATTTCCCACTGGTCCAGGCTGACATGCCAGATTCATAAACGAAATAAATGATGCTTTTACAAAGCCACCAAATTTCGGAGCGGTTTATTTATGCAACAGTAGATATATGGGAACAGATGTACAGCACAGTGTCTGCTGCTTAGTAGCACTTGATGGAAGTTCACAGTGATTATTATTATTGATATTATTCTTATTATTTAAACTGCATTCTTTCCTCCTGACCACAGGTGAAGATGTTTGGAAACTGGACTAAAAAATCAGAAGATGGAAATCTTTTTGGAGATTTCTCTACAGACTGTTAATGAAAAATGTAGGATTCTGACTCATGACTATAGTTTAGTGCCCATGCAATTAAATGAACAGAAAGGGTTTCATGTCCCTGTCTTATCGATTCCTCATCTTTAGATTGGTAAACATCCAAACTACTCAAAGGTGATATTTTCTCCTGCTATTGGAGGTTTCTAGGGGAGGGGCTGCAACTTATTCATCTAGGGGCAGGCAAGCCCCCACAACCCTCCCATGACTCCATGGGGAAGCTGAAGGAAGTTTGAACTGAATCGATGGTCCAGTAAGGTCCCCTGGACCAACCCAGGGGAGCCACGATCATCACTGCGATTATGATCAAGGTGGCATGGATGGCATCATGGGGACTGATTCTGAGGACAGAGATAATCAGACTTCAGGGTTCTCGTCACCATCTCTGCTGTGAATGAAGCAACCTCTGGCTGGGGTTCCTTTCACAGTAAACTTTGATAGGCTTGTAGACAGTTATTTTGTCTTTCTTTTCCTGGGCTAGTTCTACAAACTCAACTTTCTTCATTGCTCTTTGCCAAATCTCCTCTACCATTATTTTCCTCACACACTTTAAAGTGAGAAGACTAAATCTAGAGACAATTAGAGCTCAACCAAGCCCATTTAAAACAGAAGGGTGGATCCTTGACCCCTACATTTCATACATGTGCAGGTGCTCCTAAGGGCATCATCCTCACATGCTACCTTTATAACTTTTACTGAGCTTAGGGTCCACTATGACTCCCAGATTTTTTCTGTTCTCTGATATCTGCGCTCTTTTTCCTCCCTCCCAATTGTTACTGGTTGGCATAGTGTAGCCAACCCTAATTAATACACTTGGCTGACAGGGCCCTCTGCAATTCTTACCACTTTTCTGGCTTAATTTTGCCATTCTCCTTCTTGTTCATGATATTCTTGGTATATTGGCCTTCATTCAGTTTTTTAGCCTGGCTAGCTCTTCTCTTTTTCTTTTTCTTGTTCAATGTACCTGGCATTCAGTAATCTGTAGCAAATGCGGTCAGTGCCCCATTCATATCCCCTTAGTTTTCACTATCAATGGCTTCCTCCTCAAGCATATATGTACGTCTTCACCTGGGACTTCCTGGGGCTTGAGAAACATGCTCTACTGTGGGTAGGGAGGGCTGGAGGTAGGGTTTGGGTGGAGTGGGGGGAGAGAGAAGGAAAGGGTTGATCCATTGGAAGCAGCTCTCAACCACTGATGGATGGGAATTTGTGGATCAACAATCCACCTTCATGTATTACACCATCTCCCCAAATTCCCACGCTGGAAGGACTGTGCCTCCATTGGTCATAGCACTAACTTGCTCATTGGCACTCTTCCTCGCCTTATTTCCTCACTCCCCTACCCATGTTTCTTGAAGTCATCTCCCAAATAACTACTTACACCTCAATCCTTGCCTCAGATCTAAGACATAGGGGTTTATTGTATGTTTGCGGTTATTAGTAACACCAGAATGGCTATGGTAAAACAAAATGTCTCAACCAGGCACCTCGCAAGATGAAACCAGCTTCAGTTCATAGAGGGTGTTTTGCAGTTGAAATATCTGGTTATACTCTGAAAGGATTCACATTCATTCATTCAGCAATTCAGCAAATATTGATTGAATGCTTACTCTTAGCCAGAGGTAGGGATTTCAGCATCAGAAGTGGCTGCAAGTGGTTGCATATCCGAGTTAGAATTACTGCTGGGAAAAGAGGAAGGTAGCCCAAATTCAGGGAAATGGAAAGGCAGCCCCAATCCCTTCCCACTCCACTGTCTGACTCCATTTCCCTCTTCCTCCCCTCAGCATTCTGGCTGCTCCTTAAACAGAACTCAGTCAGCTGCCCCCTGAAGTTTTCCCCCTTCTTCATGAGATCTTTTGACCTCAACCCTTTCTCTTTAGCAACTGCTCCTCCAATCCCTTATCCTGAAATGATTCCTCAGGGTGAATCAGCTTATCTCCTCTATCCCCTCTTCTAAGCGTTTAGTCTCACCTTCCTCTGCTGTGGCATCATCTTTTATTACCTAGATATGTTCTAGATTATGGCGTGGCACACGCTTACTTGGAAATGCGCCTCCCTTTCTAATTTGTAATAGACATACATGGTGACTGTTCTTGCCGCATCCATATCCCACTGTCCTTACCACTTTGGGGGCACTGGCCCGATTTCCAGCTGGCTGCATGATCTAAGCTTGACTTCCTACCCAGGCAGCGATCGCCTGCAGGGATGGCAGGCTGGATAACGGTCCCTTTCAAGGCTGCTTCCTTTCACTCTCTCACCTCTCTATTCCTCTACTGATGTTTTCTTCACCTTCCAAATAAACCACCTGCGGCTGAATCCTTAATTTAGGATCTGCCTCTGAGTTAGCCTAAACAAAGATTTAGTTTTAAATTTATAGTTAATTTTAAGCAAAATATATGGATTTCTATTTCTTGTTCCATCAAGTACAGACACTATATCCTGTTTCTTTCCTTTTTATTTTCTTTTGCTTTAAGTTCCAGGATACATGTGCAGAACGTGCAGGTTTGTTGCATAAGTATATATATGCATGGTGGTTTGCTGCACCTATCAACCCATTATCTAGGTTTTAAGCCCTGCACACACTAGATATTTGTCTTAATGCTCTCCTTTCCAATCCCCCCTACCCCCAACAGGCCCCAGTATGTGTTTTTTCCCTCCCTGTGTCCGTACGTTCTCATTGTTCAACTCCCACTTATGAGTGAGAACATGCGGTGTTAGGTTTTGTTCCTGTGTTAGTTTGCTGAGGATGCTGGCTTCCAGCTTCACCTATGTCCCTGCAAAGGACATGATCTCATTCTTTTTTATGGCTGCATAGTATTCCATGGTGTATGTGTTCCACATTTTCTTTATCCAGTCTATCATTGATGGGCATTTGGGTTGGTTCTATGTCTTTGTTATTGTAAATAGTGCTGAAATAAACATACATGTACATGTGTCTTTATAGTAGAATGATTTCTATTCCTTTGGGCATATACCCAGTAATGGGATTGCTGGGTCAAATGGTTCTAGATCCTTGAGGAACTGCCACACTGTCTTCTATAATGGTTGAACTATGCAGAACTTGTTATCGGTCTATTCAGGGATTCAACTTCTTCCTGGTTTAGTCTTCGGAGGGTGTATGTGTCCAGGAATTTATCCATTTCTTTTAGATGTTCTAGTTGATTTGCATAGAGGTGTTTATAGTATTTTCTGATGGTAGTTTGTATTTCTGATTCTTTATAGTCCAAGATGAGATATTTCCCCTCCCTTCTTTTCCACCTTCTCTCTACTTTTTTATATGTATTTTCAGTTCTGTCTTCACTTTTACAGTGTTTATGTTGCTAACATTTACATTCCATAATAACATCTGAATAATCTTTTTTTTTCTATAAGGTGGTTCTAAAAATTGAAAACCAATAAACTAAGTATAGATTATTATGCCTTTACATCTACCTTGAATTGCAAGGCCAAGTGGTGTTGCCTTTTTTTCTTGATGAGTTCCATGCCAAGAATCTTACATGACTCAAAGGAGGATGTTTCTAGTATCAAGGGCAAATGGAGTCCCCTTGTTACACACCATTGATTTCGATCATGTCACACGGTAGTCCGTTTCAAAGCAGGAGCTTGATTCTCTTGTGCAGTTTTGTTTCTCTAGCACTTCTCCTCTTATCTTAGGTTTTGCTTTCTGCAGTTTTAGGTACCCACAGTCAACTGTTTTTATATTTTGAGAGAGAAAGAGAACACACTCACCTAATTTTTATTACAGTATATAGTTATACTTTTTCTATTTTATTATTAGTTTTTGTTGTTAATCTCTTACTGTGCCTAATTTATAAATTAAGCCTTATCATAGATATGTATAGAAAAAACAGTATACATAGGGTTTAGTACCATCTGTGGATTCAGGTAGCCACTGGGGTTCTTGGAACATATTCCCTTAGAATAAGAAATAACTACTATAAATTTTTTTCTTGTAGAGATATGTCACTGTATCACAGCTATTTTTAAACTTCTTACTGATTCTATCAGTTGGTTTCATCCCAGTCTTTCATCAATATATTATTTGTGGAGCCTACTTATTTTCTTTTTTGACTTGGATTTTTGCTTTATAGACCTACTTTACAACTCTCACCCTTGCATTTCTTTTAGTTGCACTTCAGGGCTAATTCTACTGTTTTTTTTTTTTGTATGCGACTCTTTCAGTCTCTTAATTTCTATTCCTCTTTGTTGTGGCACAGCCTTAAGTAATTTCTATGGAAAAGATTAGGAGATTTACTTTCTGAATCCTTGAATGATTACAAATGGGCTTATTTTATCTCAGATTTAATAATAGTTTGGTTGGGTATAAAATTCTTGCATATGTTAATTTGAGTATAAAATTATTGTAAATTAATTTTCTTATAGAAACATGAGTATAAAATTATTCTAAATTAATTCTCTGATAGTAATTTTTTTGCATTGTCTAATAACACCCAGCATTGTTGATGTTTGTATGAGTTTCAAGCTTTTGTATATGACCTAAATTTTCTATCTTTAAGCGTTTTATATTTTCTTTATATCCTTGGCATTCTGATATTTCATAGGTATGCACACAGTTATGAATCCTTTTTCACTCATTTTGCTGGCATGCTGTGGGCCATTTAAAGATGGAGATTCAGATTAAATTCTCCGGTAGCCTTTCTTCTCTTACTGCATGTCTTTGATAATCCCCTCCCCACTACCCTGATGTCCCTGCATGTCATCTGAAGCTGCTAATTCTCAGATCCTTTTCCTGGATTGATTCTCTATGCATTGTACCTTCGCTATTATGATTTTGGCCATTGTATATTTGCTCTGGATTCTAGGAAATGATCTTGGTATTATTTCTCAACTCTTCCATCTGATTTTCAAAACCAGAAAAAATATTTTTAATTTCCAACAGCTCTTTCTTATTTCTTGTTCCATTTTTAGAGCATTCCATTCTTGTTTTGTAGATGTGATATAATCTCAAATCCTTCTGAAGTCACTAATTAGAGTTTTTTTTTTCCTTTTTCTTAAGTCTTCTTTGGTTGCCTCCGTTGTGTCTGTTTCCTCCAGCCTCATTTATTTCTGTTTGTTTGGTGCTTCTACTTCATGTAGTAGTTAGGATTCTCCATATTCCTGGAGATCTGCTTCAGTGTTCATTTTTAAGAAGGAAGACATGGATCCATTTTTCTAGGTAGCTGGTATGCACTCTTGCTGCCTTTAGTTGTGTGGCTTGGGCGGGGTGCCTGCACAAGGGTAGGGCTAACTGATAGGCTTCACATTAGGGAGAAAAGGCAGGGAAGTAGGTTTTGGGCCCAGGGACCCCCAAATACCAGAATGAGGAGGGCACGGGCATGGGTGCTGGTATACACTCTAGGAGTCCTGACTCCTAACTCCTAGAAAGTGTATTCAATTTAGAAAAGAAAGCTTTGTTGTCGCTGTTGTCTTTCTCTTCTGTAGGAGCCAGAGGTACAAGCTGTGTGGGCAGCCTGCCCTCTTTGTGCTCAGACTTGGAGGAAAAGTAGGGCAGCGTGTAAGAAATGAATGGTGCAGTGCGTTGGGACTAGGTTTTCAGTTCCTCTCCTCTTTGGCAGTCCCTTTTCCTCACTTGCTCAGCCCTGGTCTGCTGGCTGCAGAGCCCGCGTTCTGTTAGCAGGGTGGCCCTTTCCCTGCAGTCCCCTCCCTGCCTTCTGAGCCACCATTTCCCTCACACAGTCTTGCTCATCAACACGCTCTGGCCACTCAGGCCCTAGCCTTAGCTTTCAGAAACCTCTCATCCTTTGCTTCTTGGTTTCCTGTTATCTTTTGCTCTTAAGAGATTTTTATTTTTAGATTCCTTCATATCATGTTCAAGGTATCTTAGAAGAGGAAGACACATAGTGTGCCCTGTCTGTATCTACAATTTGCCCCTTTTTGAGATTTCTACTTTGGATTAATTTTCCTCATATTAGATAGAACAAGTTCTGCTCTTGGCCAAGCTCAGATAAGGGAGACAATTTGGTGCTCATTTAAACGGATGTGTAAGTATTTGTTCATCTGAGGCGAGGTGTCCTGGAGGGGCCCTGGGCAACAACGGCTGGTGGTGGCTTGGCGGGCCCCTGCCGTCCCAGGTGACTGTGCTCAGTCCCTAAGTCACAAGCTCCAGCCCATAAAGCAAAAGCCTGCTCTCAGCCAGCACCATCTGCTCCGGGCGGAAGTTCATTGACCGCCTGTGTTACCTAAGCTTGACCCCTGGGCACTCTGACTCTCTACTCCTAGAAGCTTATTTTAAAAGTCCCCTTTGACCACTCTAGCTGAGACATGCTCTGGTGAATGCAGCCTTCTTCCCAGTGGCGTTCGGGCATCTGTCATGGAGAGCTCTCCCACCCACAGGCACCTCTGTGCAGGTGGGTTTCCAGGAGAGCCCAGCTGGGAGCACAGTTCGGGGGAGTTCCAGCGCCCCCCTTCTGCGCCCCGCAGAGCCACTCTAAGATCCACCGGCGCTGGGACTGCGCCCGCTCTTGGCTGCCTTTCCAGGCCTTTCAGCGGCCCATTGTTTGCCACAGCCACACTCGAGTCTCTCGAGCTGTGCCCATTTCCAGCAACTCTGAGCGGGGTCACCAATTAAAGGAGGAAACAAAACGTTTCCTGAGCCGGCGGCTCCGGCTGGCTCTGCTTCCTGTGGCCGCGTGAGTGCGGGGCTCCCGCCGATCTCCGTGTGTGTCCCTCTCTGCGTCTTCATTATTCCTCACTAGCTTTGGTTTCCTTTCTCCCCCTCCCGCTTTTACACGTCTGTTATTTCCAACCCTTTAGCCACACAAAATGAGGGGTGCCCTTTTCCTGTCGCCTCGGGAGTCACTCCTCCTTCGGCCGTCACCTGCGGATGCCGGGCGATGGCACTCGGCCACTTCTCGGCCACAATGGAGCTCTCAGAGCCGGGCGGCGCGGCCCGGGCCGGGTGCCAACATGCCACAGCGAGGCAGCTCGGCCTGCAGAGGGGCGTGAGCCTGGCAATCAGACCCTCGCAGAGCTGCCGCCGACTTGCTGTGGGGTCTGGGGCAAGTCACTTGACCTCTGCTTAGCTCCTCGTCCCGGAGAGGAAGTCAGGATGGCTTCGCTGGGACGCTGGAGGAATCGCCAATGAAGGCAGGATGCCTCCTGGCCCAGTCCTGCAGACCCACTGCCAGCCTCTTGGATGGGTGGTTTTGTGTATGCTCCCAGACACACACACACACACACACACGCACACACATACACATGCACATCCGTAGGCACACATGCAAGCATGCATGTATTTATGCATTCATATATGTACTCATAGACAAAAACATAAACACATATACACACAGGCATACATTTACACACGAGCACACGTGAATATACACATGCAGACACACTCAAACATGTGCACACTCAGGTACATAAATATCCCAACCACACACATTTATATACAGACATATACAGTTTTTATACACTTACACACATAATCACAGACTTATTCTTACACAAAACATGCACATATGCATATACACACAAACACATTTACACACATACACACTCATTTACAAATACATGTTCACCACATCAAAGATACATGTAAGTGTGTGTGTATCAGTGGGTTTCCCAATGAAACAGATATAAACCAAACACAATTTCAATCTCTCTTTACGAAAAGAAAACGAACAGCTTGAAGTCCCTGGGATTTCACCTGTTCTTCTCTCGTCATAGTGCAGTCAACAGTCCATGGCCCGTGAGTGCTAGTCACTGGGCCAGGCGGAGAGAGGCATATGACAAACAGCTGTTGTGCCCTCAGGCCTTGAGGGACTTATGCTATTTGGGGAACACAAGCCAATGACTAAGGGCACTGATGTGCTAACACACTCTGGTAGAAAGCTTATGGGAGGGCCCAGCTGTGGCACAAAAGATGGAATGTTGCATCCTGCCAGAGAAGGAGGATCCAGGAGGGCTGCATGGAGAAGGGGGCTCTTGATCTGGATGGCCTCGCCAGATTAAGGCAGAGTACTCATTTTGCTGAGCTTGGGGTCAGAGCCACAGACAATGACTCTGACTCCAGACATGCATGTGGAACGTGTGGGAAAGAGCCAAGGGTCCCATCAATTCATTCTTCTTTGAAGAGGTGGCTTCAAGTGCCTGCCATGACCACAGTGGGTTGGGGGATCCTCAGCTGCATCTGGGCCACTGCAGGCATCAAAGCTGGAGAAGCAGAGCTGATCCACTCGAACACCTTCACACCTAGCCTTGCTCGATGTTCTCAGTGAACTCCTTGCACAGTTTTCTTCTAGCTGTGTATCTGTGGTGATAAACTGTATTTTTCAAAGGCAGTTGCATCAGTATTTCTGTCCCACATGGTCTTCCAGAACCGTGCCTCATTCCCACCAAGAAGTGGAGTCTCTTTCCCTCCCCTTGCACTAGGGTATGGCTTTGTTGATTACCTTGGTGAATAAAATGTGTGATCTTGAGGCTATGCCATGGAAGGTGGGAGGGTTTCCTCATGGCTTTCCCTTGGCAGCCTGGCACACATGGGAAGTCCAACTGTCCTGAAGCTGCTGTGCTGGAGACACCATGTGGAGAGACCACACAAGGACAGGGAGAGATGCCGGGCTCAGGGAGGAGCCTCTACTGGTCCAGCCCCAGCTGTTTGTGTCTCCCCAGACTTGTCACCAGTCATGAGCGAGGGGCTTTCTGATGACTCCATTTCAGCCTTTGGGCTGCCCAGCTGATGCCCAGCAGAGCAGAGGTGCACTCTTCCTGCAGAGCCCTATGTAAATGGCATCTTCAGGAACCAGTCAAACTTGCTGTTGGCTTCAGCCACCAAGTTTTGTGGAGGTTCGGTATCCAGCAACAGACAATTGGAGCGTCATTTCAAGCAAAAGTTTGGTCACATTTGCCCTTAAGGGCTGAGACAAACCTTGTGAAATCTTGGTTATTCTTGGAGACCTTTTTCAAAAGGCAAAGTCTTCACATGTGGACTTTTAAAAGATTGCACTCCTCCTGAAAACACTGGAGAGGAAAAACGCAATGGGTCCTTCTTCACATACAGGTGGCTTTATCTAAACACACGATCATACAAACCACCTGCTGTCCTGCCTTTTCGTGAACTTGGCTTCTTTTCTACCAGGTGTAGGGAACACAACCATTAAGCATAAACAATACTTTCCCTGGGCTTAGAAAGTCTAATAAAATGAAAGTGACAGTTCTGGCATATTTGGGATTAGTCTTTGAATCTCTATGGTTCATTCTGCAAGGCAGGCTGACCTCCCAGACTAGCAAAGGGGACAGCCCCTTATAGCCAGCGATCCCTAGAATGGAGAGCTGCCTGTTCCATCTGCTTCATGATGCGTGGAGTAACTTGAATATGAAGAGAGCAGGCTGCTAGTCAAGACATGGGAAGTTAAGAGACAAAGGATATCTTGAGTTAAAAATACATGTTTAAAAGCATTTCCAATCCACCCTAGATGAGCATTCATAAAATACAATAACAGCCAGATATGGTGCCTTACTCCTGCAATCCCAGTGCTTTGGGAGGCCATGGTGGGAGAATCACTTGAGCCCAGGTGTTGGAAGCTGCAGTGAGCTATCATGGCACCCTGGGCCTAGCCTGGGCTGCAGAGTGACTGTCTCTAAAACAATAAAAATACAAATACAATGCAGTAACAATGAATTACTAAGAAAATAAAATAAAAATATACATGAAAATTCAAGCCTAAAGTTATTATTAGATTTAACAGACCTAAAGTTACTCTGCTGAATTGGTATCAAAGTCTCTAAGTGGCTGCTCTCCAAATCTCCACGGATCTCACTGCAGACCAGCAGAAATCCTCAGTGCCCCAGGTCTACTCTCTGACTAGCACAGGTCTAGAGAGCAAACAGAAGCTATTTTCAGGAAGGCAGGGTTGGAATGGGAAAGGTGCACAGGAAAAAGTCATAAAATATGTAGGACCCAGCTGTAAGAAATTAGAGAAGTGGGCTCTCTTCAGCAGGGGAAGCGCCAAGACAGAGGATGTTAGGGTTTCATACAGACTGACTTTGTTCACTCTTTGTTTTTTAGCCTGAGATTGATCTTAAGATCAGAGAAGAGTCTCCACCACAGAAAGGGTGGACAGGGAAAGCGGATGTGTAACTTCTGGCATTCTGGCAAAGGCTGGTATTAGGGCTCCCTTAACTAAAAGCAAATTCTATTTCCAGTCCCTCAGAGACACCAAGTAGGCTCCGAAGAGCCTGGCCAAGCACACGGTCCTCACCCCATGGTATTCTTGGTTGCTTAAACCTTGGAGTTGTAGGAATTCTGAGGATGCTTCAGCATGTGTATGTATGTGTGTGTGTGTGTGTGTGTGTATATGTTGTATACGCCACCCAGTATCCAGCAATCAACTTTCATAGTGGCATGACACTTGTAGCATGGCTGACAGATATGTCCCTTCCTTCTTGGATAGTGTCTGTTCTAACACATGTCATCTGGGATCCCTTAGAATCTTCATGTACAGAAATGGTTGCTGTCTCATTGAGTTGGTGGGGACAGAATAGCTCCTGGTTGACAGCATGGGCTGTGCAGAAGGGTGACCTTGCAGGTAAATCACAGCCATATTTGCAAGTAACATTACTTAAAAAATTACAATTCTAATGCTTTTAAAAGTTTTCATGATTCACGTCATTTTCACCCCTCTTGCATTCTGCTGTGCTTTCTTGGGTGGAAGGGAAAAGCATAGTCTTACAATTCATAGGCATCACCCACATCCCCTCTTACCATTATTGTATCTCATGCTCCCCAAATCTTACTGATGTTTTGTTACCACTTACAGCAATTTGGGGTTATTATAGAGTTTCAAATCCCAATATTTTTTGGGGGAGCCTTTGTAAAACTCTCATATGATATTTGTGCCAGTTTAATAAAATATGCTGATACCCAGCAATTTCACTTTCATCATTTAGACCAAAGGAATATTTGTACATATGCAAGAAGCAGTATGTGAAAGGAAATACATGATGGCAATTTCTGGAACAATACAAATTTAGAAACACCCAAAATAGCTATCAAAACAGAGATGGACAGATAAACTCAGATTCATTCATACAATGGGATACTCTCCAGTGGTAAAAAAAGCACAGGACAGATCTGTAAGCAGGAAAGTGGAAGGGTCTCAACATGCACTCTTGAGTGAGGAAACTGATTTCCAGATAATACACCCACCACGATAGCACTGCTGAGGGAAACAGAACCTCATAAACGATAAAGCATGACCACAGGTTTTCTAAGGGTACATTCTTCATAGAAAATAATTTGTAGGGCTACATCCAAAACAATGAGAGTCGTTCCTGTAGGTAGGAGAGGAGGAAACAGAGTGGTGGTGTTCAAAGGGGATATTTAGCCTTACTTGTAATTCTTGGAATGTGTGTGTGTGTGTGTGTGTGTTTTAAATTAGAAAACATTACTTATGTCTTATTTATGTAATAATAAAATCATGTCAGCCGGGTATACTGATGAGCATGACTGTCACCCTTGGCAATATCTGTCTGAGTAAAGGCCAAATAAGATGAGAGAAAGAGACAAGAGCACTCACAGAGTAGCGCTCAAGGCCAGGGACCGTGACTCCAGCTGCCAGAGCCTCTAGCTGCAGCTCCACCCCACAACCCACCAGGCCCGCAGCGGCCCTCAGAGGGTTCCTGGGCTTGCTGCCAGCTGTGGGGTTAGGAAGTTAAGAGAATGAATCCTGGAGCCAAGCCACCTGGCTTCCCGTTTTTCCGATCTTTCCTAGCAATGTGTTCTCTGGGGAAGTCATGCACCCCTGAGTGCTTCGGCTCCCTTGAGTGTCAAGTGCGTATAAGAATATGGGGGTGTTGCGGGAGTTAAATTAAATCATATGACCAAACCTTTAGAATGGTACCTACGACAGACATGTCCATGTAAATATTATGTGCTACTATTAATCTTTAAAAGCTTTTTTTTTCTTCCCTAGAAGCTTAGGGACTCACATGTTTAATTTTCACTAAGACGAGCTCAAAGACTCTTTCTTTATTTCAGATCCTTGATAAGTAGCACCACAGGAAGGTTTAAAAGAAAGTCAGGTCCAACATCTCCTTGTATGAATGGAGAAACTGAGGGCCAGAGATGCAAGTCTCATGACTGGTCCTGCAGGAAGTTAGCAGAAGAGCCAGCCCAGACCCCCTCCCTCCTAACTCCCTGGTCAGCTCTGTGACCATCGGCACTGCACACTCTGACAGAGGAAATGTGGGAGCTGAGTCGGGTGCTGTGGCTCATGGTTGGAATCCTAGCACTTTGGGAGGCTGAGGCAGAGGATTGCTTGAACCCAGGAGTTCAAGACCAGCCTGGGCAACCTGGTGAAACCCCATCTCTACAAAAAATTAGCTGTGCGTGGAGGCGTGTGCCTTTAATCCCAGCTACCTGAGAGGCTGAGGTGAGGTCACCTGGGGCTATAGTGAGCTGTGATCATGCAACTGCAGTCTGGGCGACGGAGTGAGACCCTGTCTCAAAACAAAACAAAACAAAATAAAACAAAAACAAAACAAAACAAACAAACAAAAAAACCCAGGAAGCTGGACTTGGCTTGTGGAACAACAGAAATGGAATTTTTCTCAAAAGATGGAAGTATCACACTTTGGAAAATGGGCAAAATACTCCTGCTGCTCTGGCAGCGTTCTGTGGAGTCCTCAGTTATGACTGGGATAATGGTACAGACAGGCTTCACCCCACTGGTGCCACAGAGCAGGGATTGTGGGGGCCTGAGGGTGAGCTGTCATGGCCCCAGGACAGGACAGAGCGGAGGCACCTCTGCAGGAGGCTAGAGATTGAGATGTGCTCATTGCAGGCAGACAGCTGCCCTTCCTGTGGATGAGAGCAGCCCCTCTCTTCTTCAATATTGACCCACAAAGAAAAAAAATCCATCTTAATACTTTTTCAGTGGATAATGAAGCAGTTTATTTAATATTATTTGGATAACAAGCCTCCACATGAACTGGATTGTCAGTTGTCTTAGGGGAAAAAAGATTTATTGGTTGGTAAATATTGAGAAAGAAAAGCTGATAAAGAACAGTTTCAGCTGCGGCTTCTGCCCAGAGCAGGAGAACAGGCCTGTGTTGTATTTTGGGGCCCTGGGAAGGCAAAAAATTGTGAATGTCTTTCTTTGTTGGTGGGTGTAAAAGTGGAGCCCGCTACAAATAATTTCTTATTTCTCGTCGCATAGATTTTAAATTATGTAGCTTCCCTACCTTGTTAAGTATTAAAGCGGTCTTGTTTAAGGAAAAGGCACTTAAATAATGAAGCTTATGTATCTTGTTTTCAGACATCAATATCTGGCTTTGAGTGGCACAAAGAGATAAAGGAATGTGGACTCAGACCTCACTGGGATGCTTGGTAATTCTAATTCGACCTCAGACTGCAAATGGACACAAAACTGTTGCGACTTTTGTTGAAGAGAAGGATGGGTGAGCACGTGACGTTGGGAAATTGTATTTTCTTCTTCGAGTTCTTCTGTTTCCGAATATTTAATCCTACTGGTCTCTTCTTTAGTGAAGGTCTCCTTAGTAAACAATCTCTTTGCTGACATTGCTTGGGGCAGCACAGAAACTGGATTGAGAAGCAGGTCGAGGGAGGCAGGCTGTAGCTGGCCTGATGCAAGGGGAGACTGCCATCTCGTGGTCAGCTGGATCCTGGCACCTCGGGGAGAGTCCAGGCTGCAGAAAACTGGGCTTGGGGAGGAAAATGTGTTGCAAACTGGATTTCTGCCGGACAGTGTGGATGCCTTTAGAAAACACCCAGAAAAGAGCTGAATGCCCCCCAGGATAGGCTTCAGTGAATCCTCTGCACGTGTGTTGACATCCCCTGAGCCAGACACACACTTCATCCACACTCTGCAGTCTTCGTGAAAATGAGGTAGAAATGTAGGGAAAGCATAACCCATGAAGAGAAAGAACAAAGAGCTGAACACGTATCTGGTAAATGCCTCCAGCATGCCTGGCAGAGAGAACACTCAGGCTGAGCAAAGGGGACAGTAACTTGTACGAAAGATAGGGAATTAGCCTCTGGGGCCTCAATCAGCGGGGCATCTGGTCAGCCCCTCAGACGAAGTCAGGTCTGAGCAGGCAAGCTCCGTGGATCTGATTTATTAATCTTTTCACAATCAAATAGAGTCTGATTGCAAAAATGTCACGTGTTGTAAGAAAAAAAGAAAAGCCAAACAATTTGGAAATGTACGAAGAAGAAAATAAAAGACTGGAAGCGTCCTCACCTTAGGGACACATTATTAACACTTAGGTGGCCAATCTTCTAGACATCTTGCTATGAATATATCCAAATGGAAATTAAAAATGCACTGTTACATAATTGCAGTCACACCTTGTACTCCTCTATTCCATAACCTGCTTTTTCATTCAACACTGTGACAGAAACATCTTTCCAGGTCAATAAATAAAGGTTGGCATCATCATTTTTTATCAATTGCATAAAGCTAATAGTATGTAATATTGATGTGCTACCTGCTGTGTGCCAGGTGCATACATGATCTTGCATAATCTCATAACAACTCTTCTGAACAGGAGTTTGTATTATGCTCATTAAGCAGATGAAGAGACTGTGGCACAAGAAAATTGATTAGCTCTGCCAGGGTATCTGACTTCAGAGCCCATGATCTTGACCAGTAGGCTAGAAATGAACCATAATTTATTTACCAGTTTTCCAATGATGGACATTAAGCTATTTCCTACTTTTCTGGTATAAACAATAAGATTGCAGTGAAACTTCAGGACATTTACATCTTTGCACCTTAGTGAGCGCTCTAAGTTAACCTGAAAGTGGTGGGGTGTGGGGTGTGTGCGTCAAAGTATATCCTCAATTTATGCTTTCATATGTGCCCGAGTTCCCTCCAGGCTGCATGTGCCAGCTCACACATCCACCAGCTGCACAGGAGAATTTTCAGTGCCCCATGACCTTGCCAACACTAGGCTTCCTCATCATATTTTTTCTTTTTTTCTCCTTTCTTTCTCTTTAGAAAAAAATAGCCTTTCAAAAATTGTAGGCACACGTGCAAATTGCACTTGTACTTTACCCAATGTAGATCCACCCAGTGTTAACTTTTTGCCACATCTGCTCTCTCTCTATAAGTTTTTATGAAACTCTGGAGTTAGCTATAGACATCATAACACTTGATGCCTAAATACATTGACGTATGTCTCTTAAGAACAGAGACACACTCTTACCCAAGCATAATATAATCGATACACTTGGAAATTTTTACATGGCTAAAATACAACTTTGTAATACAAAATCCACATCAAGTCATTGAATAAAGACACTTCTTGACTAAAATGAGATTACATCCCAATACACCCATCATAAGTTGAAAAATTGTAAGTAAAAATGCATTTGATACACTAAATCTACTGAATATTATAACTTTGCCTACATTAAATGTTCTCAGAACACTTATATTAGCCTATGATTGGACATCATCCAACATAAAGCCTATTTTGTAATAAAGTAGTAGATATCTCATATAATGTATGGAATACTGTAAAGAAAATGAAAAACAGAATGGTTTATGGGTTCTCACAGTACGTTTTCTACTGAATGAAAATCACTTTCACACCATCGAAAACTGAAAAATTGTTAAGTTGAACAGTTGTAAGCTGGGGACTGTCTGTACTCAACAGATTTTGTCTTGATCCAGAATGGAATCAAAGGCCACATATTGAGTTTTGCAGTCATGTCTCTCTATTGTCTTGAATCCAGAACAGAGTTCCAGTCTTTTTGTGATCTCTCATGATATTGGCATTTTGAAGAGTTTTTGAGAGTGTACCTAGATCTGAACTTTTCCGATTGTGCCTTAGGATTAGATTTAGCATAAAGATTGTTGGCAGACATATTATACAGATGATATTGTTTCTTTCTTGGGGCATCATATCAGGAGGAACAAGAAGATGTCAATTTGTCCACAATTTGTGACATTAACTTGATCATTCAGTTAAGTGACTGCCTGCTATATTTCTCTATTGGAAATGTACCCTGATCTTTAGTGATTATTAAGTGACCTACTGGGTGATACTTTGAGATGGAATATCTTGCTTCTCAACAATCTCTTCCCAGAGATTTTACAATCTATTGATTATCCTTGCCTGGATCAATTGCTGCTTTGCTGTCTATAAAGTGCTGTTTCATTTCCCATTATCTTCCTACTTTTTGACAAACGTTATCACTCTTCTATAAATAAAAGCTTCTTATTGTATCCCTTAACGTTTTTAGTATCAGCTTGTACTCATGGCTTCCTTCTCTATTCAGTGTATTTCTGTAACTGTCCATTTTGACAGCCAGATCATCCCAGATTTGGCAAGTGGCAGCCCTTCAGGCTGGACCCGTGTCCTCTGAGCCCCTCTCTGCTCTCTGCCATGAGCTGCTCCAGGCTTATCTTGCACTTTTCTTGCCTCAGGTCTGGCATCAACCATTTCTCCAAGAGCCCTCCCATCTTTGTTTGTATATTCCTTAATATTTAATCTGTCATATTATTATTTGTTTTTAAATTTATATAAAATAAAATTGACATTTTTTGTGTAGTTGTAGGAATTTTAATACATGTGTAGATTTGTGGAGCCATCACTGTAACTGAGATACAGAACAACTCCAAGTCATCAATTAAACACCTTAAATACATACAATTTTTAATTGTCAGCTATACCTCAGTAAAGCTGGGAGAAAAAGATACAGAATGGTGACCTCATGCCCAGAAACTACTTTGTCAGACACGCCCTGAATACCTGACAGCTGCTGATCTTATCTCCTTCTTTATAGTGTTACCTCTTCTAGAAAGTTACGTAAATGAGATCACACAATATGCAGCCTTTTGAGTCTGGCTTCTTCTTTCATTCAGCATAATGCCTTTGAGATTCATCTGTTGCATGCATCGATAGTTTGTTCCTTTTTATTTTGTTGCTGAGTGGTAGGTATTCCATCATGTGGATGAATCGCAGTTTGCTTATCCATTCATCCATTAGGATAATAGATGGGCTGTGTCCAGTTTTTGTTGTTTATGAATAGAGTTGCATAAACCTTTATGTATACGGGTTTCTTGTGTGAACATAAGTTTTCATTTCTCTTGGGTAGGTGCCTAGGAGTGGGATTGCTGAGTCATACAGTAAGTCTATGTTTCACTTTTTAAAAGCTGTCAAGCCTCTTCCAGAGCAGCCAATCCATTCTGCGTTTCCACCAGCAATTCCTGAGAGTTCCAGTTGCGCTGAGTCCTTGCCAGTGCTTGGTATTGCCAGTTTTTTTTAACCCATTCTAAAATATATTCAGTGTCTCCCATTTTTTTTGATCTTTGTAAATGCTATAGGTGAATTTAAAAAGTCAATCCCAATATATACTGGCTGTTAATAATAATATTAATTACTATTACTGTTAATAATACTAATAAGTAACTATCAGTCTTATAGATGAAAGAGATTATTTATGATCTTTAAAAATTTGCATTTTTATTGTTAGGAAAGTCAGAAGGGTTCAACTTTAAACCGAGAGAGAAGCAGATAGAGAAGTGAGTTCTCACCTGAAGGTGTCTTCCATCTTGGACTGCCTCTTTCTGTTTCTTGATCACTGGCAGCCCTTGTACTCCTTTCCCCAGCTCTTCCTGCAGGCATTTTCATTTCACTGAGGCCATGGATGGGAAAGAATGTCCAGCCTATTCTCTCTCCCTCTTTTGATTAAAAGGAGGGGGAGGCAGAAGTGGAAAGGGCAAAATCAATTATAGGTTGTAGTCTACACTATCCAAAGCCATTTATACATTCAATGAAATCCCTACCAAAATACCAATGGCATTCTTTATATAAGCAGAAAAAACATAATCCTAAAACTTATGTGGAACCACAAAAGACCAAAATAGCCAAAGTTGTCCTGAGCAAAAGAATAATCCTGGAGGAATCACATTACCTGACTTCAAATTGTGCTACAGGGCTGTAGTAACCAAAACAGCGTGGTCCTGGCACAAAAACAGACACATAGACTCATGGAACAGAACGGAAAACCCAGAAATAAATCTAGATATCTCCAGTGAACTCATTTTTGACAAAGATGGCAAGAACATACCTCCTTGGGGAAAGAACAGTCTCCTCAATAAATGGTGCCAGGAAAGTTGGCTATCCATGTGCGGAAGAATGAGACTAGACCCCATCACTTTCTGTCCACAGAATCAAACCAAAATGGATTAAAGAAAAATGTAAGACCTCAAACTATGAAACTAATAAACATTGGGAAGGCTCCCCAGGTCATCAGTCTGGGCAAAAATTTCTTGAGTAATACTCTAAAAGTATAGGCAAAGCAAAAATGGACAAATGGATTATATCATGTTGTAAAGCTTCTGGCCGGGTGAGGTGGCTTGTGCTTGTAATCCCAGCACTTTAAGAGGCCGAGGCAGGTGGACAGCCTGAGGTCAGGAGTTTGAGACCAGCCTGGTCAACATGGCGAAACTCTATCTCTACTAAAAATACAAAAATAAGCCAACTGTAGTTGTGCATGCCTGTAATCCCAGCTACTCAGGAGGCTGAGGCAGGAGAATCACTTGAACCTGGGAGGCGGAGGTTGCAGTGAGCTGATTGCTCTGTTCACTCCAGCCTGGATGAAAGAGTGAGACTCTGTCTCAGAAAAAGAAGCTTCTGCACAGTAAAGGAAACAGTCAACAAAGTGGAGAGTTGAAGAGACAACCCACAGAATGGGAGAAAATATTTGCAAACTATCCATTTAACAAGTGATTAATAACCAGAATATATGAGGAGCTTAAACCACTCAAAAGGAAAAAATCTAGTAATTCAATAAAAATGGGCAAAAGATCTGAATAGATGTTTCTCAAAAGAAAACATACAGATGGCAAACAGGCATATTAAAAGGTGCTCCATATCATTGATTGTCAGAGAAATACAAATCAAAACTACCATGAGATATCATCTCACCCTAGTTAAAATGGCTTGTATCCAAATGACAGGTAGTAACGAATACTGGCAAGGACGTAGAGAAAAGGGAACCATTGTACACTGTTGGTGGGAATGTAAATTAGTACAACTACTATAGAGAACAGTTTGGAGGTGCCTCAGAAAATGAAAAATAGAGCTGCTATGGGATCCAGCAATCCTACTGCTAGGTACATACCTGAAAAAAGGAAATCAGTGTCTTGAAGGGGTATCTGCACTCATGTTTATTGCTGCACTATTCACAATAGCCAGGATTTGGAAACAACCCAAATGTCCATCAACAGAGGAATGATAAGGAAAATGTGGTACATATACACAATAGGGTACTATGCAGCCATAAAAAATGAGATCCTGTCATTGTAACAACATGGATTGAACTGGAGGTCGTTACATTAAGCCAGACACTGAAAGACAAACTTCACATGTTCTCACTTATTTGTCGGAGGTAAAAATTAAGTAAATTGAACTCATGGAGGTAGAGGGTAGAAGGATGGTTGCCAGAGGCTGAGAAGAGTAGTGGTGGTGTGGGGGGAGGGGAAGCAGGGATGGTTAATGGGTACCAAAATATAATTGAATGAATGATGTTCTGTCAATTGAATAACTGATAGAATGAATAAGGTCTCATATTAGGTAGCATAACAGGGTAACTAGTCTAATAATTTGATTATACATTTAAACATAAGAGTATAATTGGAATTTTATAACACAAAGAAATGATAAACGGTTGAGGTGATAGATACCCCATTTACCCTGATGTAATTATTACACATTGTATACCTATATAAAAATATCTCATGTGCCTCATAAATATATACACTGTATATGTATGTACCCATACATATATGTACCCATACTATATATATGTACCTACTATATATGTACCCATAAAAAATTGTAGGCTGTGGTTGATCACAGCATGGAGTCATGTTCCTATGTAGTGCTTAAAACTTCCACTAGGAATTATCATGTTCAATTCAGCTTGTTCTAGCTGAAGAAAAACAAGAGCATCAGCTAGGCTCCAGGTACCACGCTATACTCCCAAGACATAAACAAGGTGCTAGTCTTGTTTTCAAGAGGCTCCATTCTAGTGGAGACAGGCTGGGAAGGAGACACAGACAAAACCAGCCATGGGGGTTAAAGTGTCTTAACAAGATGACCCATGTGTCTGACCCAGGAAGAGAAGGAGACAGCTTTCAGAGGCCGGAGCTGAGCTCTGAGTAACTGTGGCTGCCCGAAATTATCTCTTCCTGTCCAGCACTGGCTTTCCTAACCTGAAAAACTGGTTCCGTATCACATGTGGATCCTGAGGACATTTAAAGAAGGCATTTTACAGCCGTCCAGGGAGCTCTGATGAGATCTGAAATGTTCCTTTGGTTCTCCAGCCATAAAATAACCTGCCAGCACAGAAACATATACCGACTATGCCTGGAAAAATGAATCTGGCTTTCGAAAGTGGTCAAATAGAAATCTGTTTACTGAGCAAAGTTGTCATTCTGGCTGACTTGCAGAGAATGGATAGCACCATTGTCCAAGACTCATGCTGTCTCCTGGCACATCAGAGACAGCCCTGGGGTATTTGATATCTGAATTCATTTTCTTGGAGTTAAGGGACACTGCTCATGGGAACCACAAACTGCACTGGTCCAAACATTTTGTCAATGCAGCATAAATACAAAGACTAATTTATCTAGGAAAGTCACCTTCTCATCCTTTGGCAATGTGTCAGCATTTATGTAGGGGGGACTCTTTCCTTCCAGATTTGTACCTAATATAGAGCTTTAGTGGTAGTTTATAGTAAGTGCTTGAATCAGTCAGGAGACAAAAATCACACCTTTTAACAGACAGAACTTCATTTAAAAATTGTTAGCTGGGTAGCAGAAAGGTGAAAGGAGAACTCTAAGGAATCATGGTGGTGGCAACTGCAGGAAATAGCTACTTTCCCTAGGGGTGAGGGAATAGAATGAAGAACAGAAAATTATTAAAATATAGAAGTGCAGAGGAGGGGCCCCGTGGGGCTGGGATTCAAATATCTGAGCAAGGGCACATTGAAGCTGGGTCTGTGGGTACTGTAAAAACTACAAATGGGATGGAGTCACTGGAAGGAACTTCCAGTGCCTGGGTTATCATTGAGGAAGTGATGCAGACACTAAGAGGAAGTATTCAGGAACAGGAGATAATCAGAAACAGGAAGCACTCAGGAGCAGGAAGTATTCAGGAGCAGGAGGTACTCAGGAACAGGAAGAAGAGGGCTACTTTGCCTCCCCCAGCCTCACAGTCTCCCTCTACTGCCCCCTCTTGGTGGATCCCAACAGGGAGCAGCTGTCTGGGCAGAATGGTGGATGCAGAATCCTAGCCCTGCCATTACAAAGCTGGGTAGAAAAGGGTAGGTTTGGATCTCAGAGATAATATCTCAATAACTGGCAAATTGTTCAATAGATATTTTTGTGTGACTGAATAATATTACATGCAATAAAATTCTAAGCTTTGACTTTCATTCAAAAATTTATTAACATTCCTAGGATTGCTTTCTAATTGGGGAATTCTCATTTGTGTCAAATTCTCTCTCTCTTTTCTTCCTTCTTCATTTTCTTTCCTTTCTTCCTTTCTTTTCTCCCTCCCTCCCTTTCTTCCATCTCTTTCTTCTTTTTTCCTTTTTTCCTTTCTCCCTCCCTCCCTAACCCCTGTTTGTTGTTTCTTTTCTTTCTTTGTTTCTTTCTGAAATTTGGCCTCAGTGAAACTTCCTAGACAATTTAGCATCCTCAACTGTTTCCACTGCCTTGGTCTCTACGTTCTGACCCCTTTGACTGTTCTGGGAGTTTCTGTGACAGTGACAGAATGTGACTGATAGCTCCTCTTGGCCCATGGAATTCCAGACCAGGACTCAGAGCCCCAGATTTTGTATCCTGGATAAAGCTTATGACTTCTTTGAGCCTCACTTTTCATGAAGTGGGAATGAGAATATGGTCTTCACCCATCTTACATAGACGTTATTAAGATAGAAATGAGACATAAGGCTGGGTGTTGTGGCTCACACCTGTAATCCCAGCACTTTGAGAAGCCAAGGTGGGCTGATTGCTGGAGCCCATGAGCTTAAGACCAGCCTTGGCAACAAAGCAAGACACCATCTCTACAAGAAATTAAAAACTTAGCTGGGTGTGGTGGCATGCACATGTAGTCTCAGCTACTTAGGAAGCCGAGGTGGGAGGATCTCTGGAGCCCAGGAATTTGAGGTTGCAATGGGCTGTGATCACACCATTGTACTTGCCCGGGTGACAGAGTGAGACCCTGTCTCTAAATTTTAAAAAAAGAGATATAAGATGAATAAGTGATTAAAAACTTTTTATAGGTTAAGTTTGCTGATTGAACAAGTATGTCTGCATTTCTCTCCTCTTGTATCCCCACTGGAATAATAACAAGGAATGGATTGTTTTGAAAAAGGCAAAACCAGCTGGGTGTGGTGGCTTATGCCTGTGAGCACTTTGGGAGGCTGAGGCAGGTGGATCACAAGGTCAGGAGTCCGAGACCAGCCTGGCCAAGATGTTGAAACCCTGTCTCTACTAAAAATACAAAAATTAGCTGGGTGCGGTGGCATGCGCCTGTAATCCTAGTCACTCAGGAGGCTGAGGCAGGAGAATCGCTTGAACCTGGGAGGCGGAGGTGGTAGTGAGCTGAGATCGCGCCATTGCACTCCAGCCTGGGTGACAGTGAGACTCTGTCTCAGAAAAATAAAATAAAAGAAAAGAAAAGAAAAGAAAAAGGCAAAACCCACTACAATGGAAAAAATGGGAGAAGAAATGACAACATAGTTTGGGAGTCAGAATACAGATGGATGAGCAGTAACTGATGAAAGAAAACAGAAAACTCAGAAGGCCATGGTGGGAAAGATCACAAAATAGCAGATGTGTGCTGCGAATTCCACAAACCTCAGGAACTAGAGACAGCAGGTACCTCTGATATTGGGGGTAAGGCAGAAAGACTCAAATAAGGAGGATTTGTTTAATAAGCACTCAGATATCTCTATCTTTGCCCTGCTGTGGCAGCCAGGCCGCTGCCCACCCCTCTTGGCAAAGACTGACTGGAGAGGGTAAGACACGGTCTCTGGACACCTGAGCTGTGCACTGCAGCAGTGCAACGACAGGCAGCTGGATGCTGACGAGCCTCAGCCCGTTTTCCTGACTTGGCTCCCAGGACGCTGCAGTCAGTCTTCACCTTCCAGTCAGGAGATCTGGAGTCTGTCCAGCCGAAGAGGAAAGAGTTAAAGGTACTGAAATCAGTCCTCTCACCTGGAGTCTGCTACAGTGGAGCTGCAGATGCCCGAGTTCAGTTCTTATACTCTGATCTTCCAATTAGCATTTAGTTCCTTACTCTGAAATGCTAGCAGAGAACTAAGAATTACTCACAGGATTCATTTCCTATAGATACTGTAACAAATTACCACCAACTTGGGGCTTCAAACAACACATTTATTCTCTTGCAAGTCTGGAGGCTAGAAGTCTGAAATCAATTTCACTGGGTCAAGTCAAGGTATTGGCCTGGCTAATTCCTGCTGGAGACTCCACAAAATATGTGCCCTTACCTTTTCCAGCTTCTTGAACTGCTTAGATTTCTTGGCTTATGGCCCCTTCACTCCAATTTCTGCTTCTGTTGTCACATGGCCTTCTGTCTCTGTTGATCTTGCCTCCTTTTAAGGACCCTGGTGATTACATTTAAGGCTCATTGAGATAATGCAGGATAATCTCCTCATCTCAAGATCCTTAATTTGATCTGAAAAGTTCCTTTTGTTATATACAGGTCCTGGAGATTAGGGCATGGATATCTTTGGGGAGCCAATTATTCAGCATATCACAATTGCCTCATGAATAAACAGGATTTCCTTGAGAGAAGTAAGCCTAAGGCATCCAGACATATGTAGAATCATATACTATTAGGTACCATTTTGAAGGGGCAGGATTAAGAAAATGTCAAAAATAATTTTCTATGATCTGTGGTTCAAAAGAAGAACCTGATTGAGAAAGATTGACTTAGAATAAAAAAAGGTGAAAGTAATCAGACAGAGGAAACAGAATAGTTAGGAAGAAGATACTCTATAGACTACTAATACTTTATGGCAGTGGTCCCCAGCCTTTCTGACACCGGGGACTGGTTTCGTGGAAGACAATTTTTCCATGGATGGGAGTTGAGGGGGTTGGGGAGGAGATGGTTTTGGGATAAAACTGTTCCACCTCAGATCATCAGGCATTAGGTTCTCATAAGGAATGAACAACCTAGATCCTTCACATGTGCAATTCACAATAGGGTTCATGTTTCTATGAGAATCTCATGCTGAGGGTAATCTGACAGGAGGCAGAGCTCTGGTGGTAATGCTCATTCACCTGCCACTCACCTTCTGCTGTATGGTCCAGTTCGTAACAGGCCACAGACTGGTACTGATTTGCAGCCCAGAAGTTAGGGACCCCTGCTTTAGGGAGATAAGAAAATAAACTGCAATAATCAGAAGAGAACAAGATGTTATCAAAAACATTCAGAGAATACAAATAAACTGTTGAAAATGAAAATAATATAGCAGCAAAGAAGACCTCAAAATCAAAGTTTCCAGATAAAGTCAAGGTGTTCTTACAAAAAATAGAGCTGAAAGAAAAAGAGATTGAAACTAGGAGAGAAAAGAAAATTAGAGAATGAGTCCAAGAGACCCAACATTTGATTAATAGAAGTTACAGAAATAGGATTAAAGAAAACGTATGGGATAAAATAATCAATGGGAAAAATTCAAAAACTTTCCAAGTTTTTTAGAACATAAGTTTTCAGATTGGAAGAGTCCCCCTGATTTCTAGCATAATGTGTGAAAATAGGTCCATGACAAGGCACATCATCACTGGGGTCAAAAAGAAGAGGTATATCTATCTACATCTATAGATCTACTTATATCTATACCTATGTCATCTATATCTATATCTAGAGAGAGACTTATGAAGAGCCTATAATTAGGAAGACTTTGAAGTTCTCAATGCCAACTAGAAGCCAATGAAACATGCTTACAAACTAGTGAATAAAAATGATCTCCAACTAGAACTCTACTCCCAGCTGAACCAACTGAGAGTAGATAAAAGACATTTGCATATAAGCAAGATCTCCAAAAGCTACTCAAGGATGTGTTCCATCAAAATTAGAGTAAATCCAGAAAAAGGAAGACAGGAGGCATAGGAATGAGACGATCCAACACAGGAGGTTACTGAGTGACAGCAGCCTCTGGAAAAGACTCGCTGCGTTTGGCTGTGCACGATGTACACTGCTCAACTTCTGGGCATGCCATTCTTTTCATTTTCTCTGTGGGTGACATAGAAATAGAGAGAAATCAGGACAATTTAGAGCCCCTCTGAAGGCTCCTGGGGAGACTTCCTTAGGAAATTAAAATCAATAGAAATCCTCATGCATTAAGAAGAAATTTAGACAATTGATAGTGTTTGTGATTGAATGAATGACAAATATACAGAAATCTAAGCAAATCAAAAGAAAGCAATGATTAACTTTGGAGTATTAATATCTACAAAAATTAAATCATAATAAGCTCTGAGGAGTATTTACATAGTCATAATAATTTAAACACTGATGATTTATCTCTAACTACAAATTTTGAAATAAGTTGGGAGAGTCAGGGTTATGGAAGAGTAGCGTGTGTATGCAGAGGGGTGAGATAAAAATCAAGATGTAGCAATAAAAGCATATTATTCAAGAGAGGGAGGCACATTCCAAAATAATCAGCTAAGATACTCAAAGGGGGCAGATAATTTAGGGCTATGATATTTTATAACAAAACTTGAATTGTTAGGCTCTTTAAACTGCATGTATTTGCAACTTTGCTAAAAAATAGAAACCAGTAAAAGTTGTAAAAGTTCTTTCAACTCTGGGCAAGTCATTTAATCTCTCTTCGTCTCGATTTTATCTGGGTGAGTGTGCATAGGGGCACATGTGTATCACATCTGGCACAGCTGTAGTGCAGAGTGAAGGCTAGTGTTACCCATATCATCAGCATGATTGAGTCGATGTTACTGCCATAGAGCTTGCTAGGCACAGAGTTGGTGTTTGAGTCAGGGCAGCAAAACTGAGTCCCTGCTACACATCATTTAATTACCTGCACCTGTGCTCCCCTTTCACTTCTGGCTTGCCAGGAATTGCTCACATCAACACTGGCCTACTTGTCCCATACAACTAATGTTTATGGTTTCTTTTCAATAAACATAGAAATTGACACTCCCAGTCTTAAAACTTGATAAGTTACATTTGTCTTACTTGAGTTTCTTTCTCAGAAAACCAATAATCAGGCCTCCCGGATTATATCAAGGACCTGAAACTCAACAGATCACTCCATCTGGATAATGAGATGCCAGACTCTAGCCTGTCATGACTGCTTAACTAGCCACCTGTGTCCTGTGGACCAATTCCTCTTCCCTACCCTCCCTAATTCCTGTTTTCCCACCCATGGTTACATTTCTTCCCTGCTATATAAACTTCTAATTTAAGTCAGTTGAGGAGATGGATTTGAGATTGATTTCCATTTCCTCAGCTGCAGCACTGAATTAAAGCCTTCTTAACTGGCAATATTCGTCTCAGTGATTGGTTTTCTGTGCTGCAAGCGATGGGACCTAGACCGAAACCCTGGTGTTTTGGTAACATCAGCAGGAGAGGTTACGCCCAGGCGTGCATGATGGTTGAGGCCAGAGTTGGGGGTCTTGTCCATTCCCGTGGCTGGGCAAAGAAGAAGCTTTCTGGTCTTGGAGATGAGGCAAATCTTCCGTTCTTGGAGAAAGATTAGAGATAAACTGTGTGGAAGCAATGGTGCCTGGACACCAAGGCAACACAGCTTTGTTCAATGAACAATGACAACCATGAAGTGGGTCATTTCTAACCTGGGAATACCTGGCAGCAGCCCGATCTCCTGGTGGGTAGGAAAACTGGACCTGCCTGAGCTCATTCCTGGTGCTGAGGTCTAGAGATGCAGACATTGTTCTGGAAGCTCTTTTAGAAATGTGGGTTCCTAAGGGTTTGTCAAAGATCATCTCCCCAGGTCCAGATCAGCAAGGGCTCTAGAGTCTTGTCCATTCTCCTAATCAGACTCCAGGGGCCACAACAGCTGAGAAAGGAAGACTTGGTTTTAAGTAGAGCAAGCTCTACAAACGTGTGAAGGAGGGCCGCACTTCCCCCTCTCTTTCTCTCATCATCTGGAAAGCTGGTGAATACCTCTCATCATCATCTCTCATTTTTATCTTTGTGTGTCTTTAAATAACCACATTATATTGTGAGGGAGTGTAAGGAACATGGGTTCAAAATTTTGAAGTTGGAAGACCAAATTCAAGAATAGCCCATGTTATCCCTGGCTGTGTGATTCTGTGTAATTTCATCTCTCTGAGTTTTTATTTCCTCATCTATGGCATAGGGGTAACAATGGCTTCCCTAGATATGGCAAAATGTTTGATACAGCTTAACTAAAATGTTTGACAAAGGGAAATTGGTACAGCGTTTGCCAAAACTGCTTTGTAAGGAGCTGAGAGTCAGGAAGGAAACCAACATTTATACAGGGCCCACCCAGTAGCAGGTGCACGGTAGCTATGGTGGTACCTGCCCTTGCTGTATATTCTCCTCTTCACCTTGATGTGGTGCTGTAGGTGTTAGGACTTTTTCTATGGAACAAAAAACTGAAGGTGGCAGGGAGAATAACTGTCTAAGTCACCAGTGAGTGAGTGTGTGAATGAAGTCCTTAGAATGTCACTGGCTAGGTACTGGAGCTTCAACAATGAACAAGCCATTATATCCCACTGGTGGGAAATGAAAAATAAAGAAGTTAATAAGTAAACTTGACAACTATAGAAAAAATACCATGCAAAAATAAGGGGCAGCACGACAGCAAGTACCTGTAAGATGGGCCATCTCACACTAAGGGTTAAGGAAGGGACTTTCTGAGGAGGTGACTTTAGTATTGAGCCCTGAACAACAAAAAGAATCAGCCATATGAGGATTTTGGGGAAAAGCATCCTGGGAGATGGGAAGAGCAAATGCAACCTCTCCGAGGGGTATTGAGGTGTGTGCATATGAGGGGCAGAGAAAACCAGCACAGCTGCCACACCATGAGCAAAAGGCAGGGAGATGATGTAGAAGATGAGGATACAGAGCCTAGAGGGGCCTTCCTGGGCCTTAAAGGTCACAGCAAGGAGACTGAGGTTCATTTGAGGTGTATTGGGAAGACACTGGACAGGTGTGGGCGGGGGTTACTCTGTCTGGTTTGCACTCTTGGTGTGGCCATTGTTATGTAGTTTTGTGTTTGATGGCTCCCCAGACTTTGTTTACGTTAACAGTAAGCTGGTGGGGGAAATCGAATGGTTGTGGGGGTCCCCTCTCACCCAGGGTTCCAGCACTTGCCTGCCACTCCTAGCCAACTTTAGGCATTGGGGTGGCTTTGGGGTGGGGGTGGCTGTAGGGAAAGGAAGAGTCAGGGCAAAACCCCTAAGGCCAAAACAAGTGCTCTTCTACCATACTAGTGTGAACCAACCATCAGAGCAGGGAGCTGGTGATCACCAAGGAAGGCAGTCCTGAAAGTCTTTGGCAACAAGCACCAACAAGCACCAGCAAACACCAACAAACACTAACAAGCACCAGCAAGCACTACCAAACACCTGCAGGCACCTACAAGCACCAGCACGCACCAGCAAACACCTGTAATAACCAGCACACACCAGAATGCACCAACAAACACCTGTAAGCACCAGCACGCACCAGCAAAGAGCTGTAAGCACCAGCACGCACCAGCAAACACCTGTAATCACCAGCACGCACCTGTAAGCACCAGCAAGCACTTGTAAGCACCAGCACGCATCAGCAAGCACCTGCAAGCACCTGTAAGTACCAGCACGCACCTGTAAGCACCAGCATATACCAGCACGCACCTATAACCAGCATGCACCAGCAAACACCTGTAAGCACTAGCACGCACCAGCATGCACCAGCAAACATCTATAAGCACAAGCATGCACCACCAAGCACCACCATGCACCACCAAGCACCAGCATGCACCAACAAACACCACCAAGCACCACCAAGCACCAACAAGCCATCAGACAGCCAAACAGGTCTGTTGTTGTAAATAAAGACCCTCTACCCTTCTACCAGCTGAGGTGGGCTTTTTCTGGCCAATAACAGACACATGAAATTTCAGGACCTTCTCAAAAAATACTTGCATTGATCTACCTGTGAGGACCAATAAATAAAAAATATAACAAAATATTAGCTGGGTGTGGTGGCTCATGCTTGTAATCTCAACATTTTGGGAGACCGAGGTGGGAGCATGGCTTGAGCCCAGGAGTTTGAGACCAGCCTGGACAATGTGGTGAGACCCCATTGCTACAGAAAAATTAAAAATTTAGCTGGGTATGATGGCATGCACCTATGGTCCCTGCTACTTGGGAGGCTGAGGTGGGAGGACTGCTTGATCCCAGAGGTCAAAGCGGCAGTGAGCCGTGATTATGCCACTGCATTATCACAGATAACCGAACTCCTGTCTGGGTGATGGAGTGAGACCCTGTTTCCAAAAAAAAAAAAAAAAAAAAAACAGAAAGAAAGAAAAGAAAAATATTAATAAAAACATTTTTGCAAATTAGGTACTTGGTAAAATATGTATTTCTATGTAATAATTGACACATATAAAAGACACTAATATATTTCATGATGAATTTATGAAGCATTGTATTAAACACTGAACCCACCATCCATATTGAGAAAATGTACATTACTAAAACTGTTGAAATTAACTGTATCTCCCTGATTTTATTCACTTACCTTCCCTGGAAGGTAGCCACTACATTACATTATTTGGAAGTACAAAATTTCTTTTTCCTTTCCTAAATAGTTTCCTTCCACATTTTTGTGCTGAAAAATGTTAAAGAAAGTTGCAAAATAGCACAATAGACACCGATTTACTCCTCATGTAGATTAACCAATTGTTAACATTTTGCTCAATTTGTGCTTAGTCTATCATCTATCATCTATCTATCTATCTATCTATCTATCTATCTATCTATCTATCATCTTTTCTGAACCCCTTTGAGATGCAGTTATGTACTCATAACCTTTGATCTGCAGATGCTCTAAGACCAAGGATCTTTGCTTACATCAAAATCGGAAAGTTTGCATTGGAACAACACTATTATCTAATATGCTTTATATTCAAATTTCCCCAGTTGTCCCAGTGTGTGTCCTTTATAACCATTTTCCTGTGTGTTTGCTCCAAGATCCAGCTCAGATCCACACATTGCATTAGCTGTCCTGTTTAGCCTCCTCTATTCTAGAACAGTTCCTCAGCCCTTTCTTCCCCCATGACATGGCCAATTTTGAAAACTCCAGGCTGTTATTTTTGGAATGTCCTTCATTTTGGATTTGTCTGATCGTTTCCTCATGAGGAGATTCAGATTAATAAAAAATCAAAGCCCCTTTAAAGGCTTCAAACGGAATGAAATCTGCTCTCAATTTGCTTTGACACCAGTGACGCTGTTCCAGGAATTGAGCCGGATGGCATAGTCCACCTCTGGAACAGATTTCAGCTAAGCTGGGTAAGGCTGGTAGCTGAGTTGTCAGCCTAACACTTCAACAGTGCTGACAGGAACTCTAGATATCTCTGTTATAGCCTGAGTTAAGTCTTTTTTTCCAGTTCATCTCTGAAGTGGGCATTCCCAACCCAGAGCTCTGCTCTGTTCCATGCATACTGAGAGTATCACCCATGAGGAATTGCAGAGAGGAGGCCCTGGGTGCCAGGGAGGTGGGCTCGATGGCTGGCAGATGCTCACTGTGCTGGCTGCTGGGACAGAGGCCAGCAAAGTGAAAAGGCATGTGGAGTCCCAGTAGGCAAAAAGCAATTTCCTGAGCTGAGCCTTGGCCAGAAGCCTGCAGTTTTTCACCTTTCTACATTCAATGGCTGTGAGGAGGCTGATGCCAGGACTTGAGCCTGATGCTTCATTTCCAAAGGCCCAGCCCTCTTGTCTTGTGGAGGCGAGAGGCAGCTCTTCACCTCAGAAGTGTGCAGGGCCTCAGCAGCGCTCCTTGGACACTGCCCGTGCTGATATTAACCAGCCCCAAATGCATTAACTCCCAGGAGCTTGGGTTTCCACATGAGGTGGCACAATTTAACTGCAGGCCTTGTTGAGTCGAAGTTTTCACTCGTTTATTTCCCCTCTAAAGGGCTTGTGTGTACAGCCACCTTTGCCTTCATCTCTGAGAATGGCTCATAGGGAGGAAGAAGCAGAAATTGTTGCAGGGTTTTGCTTGTTTTGTTTTCCTGGCATTGCAGGTGTGGACTTTCTACTCCATCTCACCTCTTCCTGGAGATGTGGCATGAGAAACTGGCTTTACCATGATGAGGCTGCTTAGACAGAAGCAGGAAAACAGGAAGGGCATGGGCTCCAGAGCTAGGTCCACTCACTGCTGTGCCTTCCCATGGCTTAGCCTTTTCCAGCTTTGGTCTCCTGAGCTGAAGAATGAAGATGACAATACTCACAGGGCTGCCATGAGGATGGCTGTAGACACCCATACGCCGATGCTGTTAACATCAGACACTCTAGAGTGTTGTTTGGTTCCTAGCCTGGGATCCGCTGAGAGTCCCTCAAAATTCCGGGAGTAGAATTCAAGAGACTCGTAAACTTGAATAAGAAATATAATTGCACCTTTATTATCGTGGAAAGTGATGCACAACTTAGCATTTCCTTCAATTCTGTGGGCAACAACTCATGGTAGTGTTAGTGGTACCAGTGACTGTCATCAATGGAAACCATAGATATTTTTATATTACATTACAGTTTTATAGGCACCTCAAAACATTATTTACACTCATTATGACTTCAAAATTATGTTAATGATTAGACATACAGCTAGATCCTGCTATTTAGTGTGCCAATTAATAATCAAAGATATTAACGGATCATACATTTGTTTTAAGGTATTTTGATAACTGTAGTTCATTATAACTAGTTTCATTTGTACTCCTGTGTATTTTACTTAATGTGCTTACAAACATTCTGAGAAGGGACTCAAGGGTTTTACCAAAAGTGTCCTGTGTTCAAAAAATGGTTCAGAAGTGCTGCTCTAGGTACTTGGGCTTTGCGTAGTAACCTTCCGTTCTCAGTGGTTCTTGCTGGGTACTGGCTGAAGGTGTGAGGTGGCTTTCTCACTCATAGTTTCTTCCTTTGCTGCCCTTCTCCTGAAAATGGAGATAGTGGGAAGGCAAGTGCCTTGAAGGGATCTGAACTGTTCTCAGTGTCTTCAGATTGGTGGATGACAGACAGGCATGCCAAGGGCATTCACATGTGGAACAGAACAGACATGCATGAAGTATCAGAGCTGTCACCAGATTATACCGGGAAAGTGAAAAACAAACTGAGCTGGAGGTCAAGTCGAGGAAGCCACAATTTGATCTATAGATGAGGGTGGAGTGTCCATCCTTTCCTGAACTTGCCCTGTTCCTGTCTCTAATGTCCCCGCTTTTGTGATTGTTTAGAATAAAATACAATAGCATACTTATGTGTGTTTTCAGCATTCTGCACTATAAAAATGAAATCCATAGATTTAAGGATCAATTACACTCTCCCAGGGAAAACTGAAATGATGCATCATCACGGAGAACCAGGGGGCGGCAGAGATGGTAACTTGACCGGGACAGGAGTGTCCATTGAGTAACTGCTGGACAAACTGCTCTTTTCTCTTCTGCAATGAGACTGAGAATCGGAAATCCCTGCTGGCTGTAGTGGCTTATGCCTGTAATCCCAGCACTTTGGGAGGCCGAAGTGGTGGGGGGATCACCTGAGGTCAGGAGTTCGAGACCAGCCTGGCTAACGTGGTGAAACCCCGTCTCCACGAAAATACAAAAATTAGCTGGGTGTGGTACAACCTGTAATCCAAGCTACTTGGGAGGCTGAGGCAGGAGAATCAGTGGAACCCGAGAGGTGGAGGTTGCAGTGAGCTGATATTACGCCACTGCACTCCAGCCTGGGTTGTAGAGTGAGACTCCATCTCAAAAAAAAAAAAAAAAAAAAAAAAAGAATTGAGCTAGGAGAGCCAGGAATCTGCTTCTTGAATTCTGGGGAATGGGGATGTGAAGCTGGAGACTCTAGTGAAGCTTCTCAGGCCACTTACTCTTGGGTGCGAGCTCTGATCAATAGGCAGAGAAGCACATGATTGCCAAACTACGGCCTTGTGGGCCAGCTTGTCATACCCAAATCCAACAGAATGTAGAGGCAAGAGCTCCAGGAAGAAAAGCAAATAACTTCTAATCTGGACACAGGTCAAATCATCCCTTCTAATGGTGTGGCACTGGGCAAGTGGCTTCACCTCCTCCATCTTAGTTTTCTCCTCTGTGAAATGGGGGGATCATGTCTACCTCTGAGAATTTAATGGCAGTATGTAAGTAGAGCCTGGCAGGTGGCAGAACCATGGTATATGTTCAGCATTGTTAGTTCCTGAGTTGGGTAACTTGTTTTTTCCCAACCAACCTCCATCCTTCTCTTGTTCTGGTAACATTACCTGGACTTTCCTTTAGCAAATAACCTTCCTCTATACGTTTTGCACGGAGCTAACACTGCCTAAATCCTGCAGTGCATATGTGAGTCCATGTTGGCCAACCAGAGCATCCTTGCTGCTCTGCACCTGTGATAGATCTAGGGTTGGCCCATTATCAGACCCGATTCATGAGAGTTCCATCTTGGACTTATCCTAGAACCATCAAGGAAGAAGAGTCCTTCTTCCACTGAAGCCACTAATCCTGGCACTGTGAGCATCAATTTCAGCCCTCCAAGGACACAACCCCTCTAAGAAAGAACTGGGAGATGGAGATGGCATCATTTGAGCTCCTGACCCCCAGGGTGCCGGAAGCTAGCGGACTGCTAGAATTTTTAGTTATGTGAACTAATGTCTCTCCTATTTCTTTGAGCTAATATAAGTTTGGTGTCTGCTCTTTACAGTTACAAGGGCATTTAGTCATTCCATTCCTTTTTGTCTCCCTCTCTATGGAAAGAGTGGCTAGGATGGGTTAAAACTGGTAGTCCAGTGGACAAGTAGTGGAGGTAAGGACCAAGGGGACAAACTGGGGATTCTCCCTCCACCTCCAGAGATAAGAAGGCAGGCTGGGGAAGCTGCGGTATTCACCATCACTCCAGCCTGTCCTTGGCTGAGTGTCTCACTGGGGGTAACTCCCCAGCACTTTCAGGGAGAATGCCCTGACGCAGTGATTCCAGAAGCCAAGTATAAGCACAGCAACAGTTCCTGGTGGGAGACGTCGCAGGCCTGGCAGAGACTGGCTTAGAGTCACAAGTACTCTCCAACTCTGCTTCCTCCCTCCCTTAAAAACCCAAACAGCACTTCATTGAGGGATGATTAACATATAATAATATGCATATTTATTATTAAAAGTCTTTATTTTTTTATTTTTGTGGGTACAAGTTTGTACATATTTGATGTATGCAACTTGGTATGTGTGGAAACAAATATGCAAGGTGAAACCGTCACCACAATCAAGGCCATATGCATCTCCATCACCTCCCAAAGTGTCCTTGTCCCCCTTTTAACGATTTGCTTTCATGATAAGAACACGTAACATAAGATCTATCCTCTTAGCAAATGTTTAACTACACCATACAGTATTGCTGGCTATGGACACTCTGATGTACAGTACCTCTCTAGGACTCACTCATCTTTATAACCACAACCCTCTGTCCTTTAACTAACACCTCTCTGTTTCTCCCTCCCTTCTGCTCCTGGCAACCATCATTGTACTCTTTTGAAATCAAAGATTCAGTGGAGACTAATTTCTCACTTGCAAGAAGGATGCTAACATACTGAAGGGCACCCCTAGAGCAGCACGGAGCAGGGCAGTGAGGCCACGTATGCAGGACATGGAGCCTGCTGGCCCTCCTACATGCAGCTCTACTTTTATCCGTTTTATGAATTAGGGTCGTTCCATACAAAATCTGGTGTGTAGTTGGAATTCCTGGTTCATTACATAGTGCCACCTTGGCTAGCAGAATGTTAGCAGACTGGAACACCAGATAGCCAAGTTTTGATGGGGACAAGAGAGATTTATACTTTAAGAGAAGTGGGCGAAGAGAAGCAGCATGATTGAGGGAAGAGGGCATGCGTAAGTGAGCACCTTGCTTCTACGAGTTTATTTTAGATTCCTCATGAAAGTGGTACCATTCATGTAAGTTTCCTTCTGTATCTGGCTTATTTCACTTAGCATGGTGTCCTCCAGTTTCTTCCATATTGTTGCAAAGGCAGGACTTCCTCCTTTGTTAAGGCTCTTTTGTATGTTTTCGTTACACATGCATACGCTGCTTCATCTCTTGAATACTGCCTCCCAAGATGCTCACTTTAGGCATGCCCTCTTCCCTCAGTCCTACTTCTCTTTGCCCACCTCTCTTAAAGTATAAATCTCTCTCATTCCCATCTGGTGTTCCAGTCTGCTAACATTCTGCTAGCCATGGTGGCACTATGTAATAAACCAGGGGTTCCAACTACACACCAGATTTTGTATAAAATTAAAGTCATTTGACTTTAATACATAAAATGAATAAAAGTGGAGCTGCCTGTAGGAGGGCCAGCAGGCTCCGTGTCCTGCACGCATGGCCTCACTGCCCTGCTGTGTGCTGCTCTAGGGGTGCCCTTCGGTATGTTGGCATCCTTATTGCAAGTGAGAAAGTAGTCTCCGCTGAATCTTTGATTTCAAATGAAAAAAAAAATTGGAACATTTTTAGATGGGTCAGAGAAGAAAATGAAGGTGAGAAAAGGCAACCAGAGCATGAAAGTCTCCTGGCAAACTCACAGCAGGGTATGGCTTGGAGCGAGCCTTGAACCCTGCATGCTTCCAACATGGCACCTCCTCTCAGGTTTGGTCTTCACGGGCTCCTGGTGGGCCCCAGTGTTTTATGGGAATTGCCTACACTCAGAGAGCCACAAGCATGTGCCACATGCCTAGCATTAACCATCATTATCTCCTTGGATCTGAACAACACTACCAAGTGGTCACTGTTAATGCCACTGTATGGATAAAGACATTGATCTTCCATAGAAACCGTGGAAGGATGAGGCCATCTGGTTCTCTCTTCTGTTAAGGTCTGTGTTAGCTTGTCTTAAAGATGGTGCCTGCAGTCCTCCCCTCCAGGTAGGCTTGTATTACTCTTCCTATTGATAGGTAGAATCTGTTTCCTGCCCCCTTGAATCTGGGCTGGTCTGTGACTTGCTTTAATTAGCAGAATGAAGCAGAAGTGACAGTGTGTCAGTTCCAGGCCCAGCTGTTGAGAGATCTGGAAGTTTCTGTGTTGGCCCTCCTGGAAGTGGGCTGCCATGCTGTCAGAGTGTCATGCGACCCTGGTAGAGCGATGACATGGGAAGAGGCTCTGGATAGTGTAGCTTTAATAACTTGTGTTAGTTTAATAATAAATTGTTTCAAGTGGCTGTATTTTGGGGTGGTTTGTTATGCAGCAGGAAATAACGGAAAGAGTTTGCATCCCTCTTTTCATTGAAAATTAACTTATTGTGGCAAATGGTCAGCTCTGACGTTTTTCAAAATTCAGAACAACTGGGCTACGTTCTTCCTGGAGCAATGGCGGACAACCAATTGGAACTAGAAAAGGCCCAACTTTAAACCCTGGCCTCCTGAGAAAATCTGCGTCAGCTTCACTCCCTGCAGTCCATTCTAGCCAGATTTTGCTGGGTAGTGGCGGTGGTCTGAGCTCAGAGCCAGGAAATTTGAATGCAGAAATTTCCACTTTCGGAAGATTGTGACACAGTCTATGTTCTACTTGCGGAAATACTTGTGTTTTCCAAGGATAGCTTAGTTTATCATGGAGATTCTGCTTCAGTGGCCATCCTTATGCTGATACTATGTAAAGAAACAGGATTGTATTTCATCTTAGAAAGATCCAGATGTGGTTTTTGCTTTGCTAAGGGGCTGGATTTTAGGCCCTGGCAAAGGCAGGCAACCTAATAGATGCCTTGTGGATAAAAATTCTGCAGAAACAAGGTGCTTGAGAAGGTGGGGCTGGAATAGTAGTTTCTTTCTGAATGTGAGGTAGTTCACCTCTCTATGTCCATTTTTATTGGGTAGGGTTCACCTGTCTTTATGTTTTTAGCACAAATGTTGGTCCATATTTGAACTCCCTGAGCCAACTTTGATGAGGGGCAGGAAGACAGAGCCAGGATGGCACAAGCATTGAATTCCCCAGGTGGTGGCTTCTCATGATCATTTTCCAGCCCCCGAAAGCATTTTGGGAACTCAGATGGAAGCACTATCTTCAGACATGTGGCTCATTCTTGTTTCCTCCAGGAGCCAATAGGTGGTAGTAACGGGCCAGCACAGAAGCACCTGCTAAGGTGGGTGGTTCAGCCTAGTTGTCAAGGCACTAGAAGCAGCTATGCAATTTAGGTCAAAGAATACCTCTAGAGAAGTACTTCAAGTCTGAATGTATGTGATGCAGACGCTAGCTTCTCAAAACAGCCTGGCTTAATGCAGACTCCATTTTCCAAGGATTTTTCATCTCTCTGAGCTAGAATATCTACCTTCCTGGCAGATGTGTCACACATTGGGAGTAGTTAGGCTGCATCTGAGCACCCTCCAGATGGTGTACAGGCTTTGGGGGTTGCGAAATATGTGCCAGGTGTTCTCCTTGTCCTGGTTGGGGCTGACTGTACCCTGGGCATGTGGCCCAAGCCCAGAAAGGTGCGAAGAGGCACAAACATGCAAACAGCTGGATGGGCAAACACAGGCACAAACATCCCATAAGCACTGGCTGTGGGGCTGTGTGGAGGCTGTGAGGATGAGAAAGACGTGATGGAAGGATGGTGAGACAGGGATTGACATGAGGCTGGGCTGCTCAAGGAAGGTTTTGTGAAGGTGTGGAGTTTGGGAAGAATTTGGAAGAAGAAACCCAATTTGGTGGGAAAAGATACTGCGGAGGTGAAGGAAGCATCAGAGGAGTTGCTGTGGGGACTTTGATTGGTCCAGCAGATGAGAGGTCTTGGGCCAGAGCAGCTATTGACTGGAAGGGACCCAGGAGCTGATGGCGAGAACATTACTGCAGGGCCTCCTGCAGCAGGTTATGTCCCATCAGAGGGGCAGCTGCGTCAGCGTGGATGAATGTCATCAGCAAACCAGATTCAGAGGCACCACAAGGCTTGACTTGCCTGACGTTCTATCCCACAGGCCTGGTCTTGAATACCTTTTAGGCCTTCAGAACTTTCTAGACTCAAGTCTTTATTAGGAAAGGTGGTACCACAAAGACTCTATCACAGTCTCTAGGGGCCTCCTGTGGCTCTCCTGACTCCTGTTACTATCGGTGTTCTGTACGTCTTCTATTTGATGTGATTTACACAGACACACACTGTGAAAAACCACACTGGGATAAAAAGATCAGAGACGTCCCAACTTGGGGGCAGTGATTTGCTTTTTAAGAACAATGTCTTTCAAATGTGATTGACCACAAGTTATAAAAAAACCACATTTTACAATATGACCCGGTATACACATTTTAATGTATAATTTGTAGTTGAAATTGAAAGTTCATGAAACAATTTTCACTTTGTGTTATATCTTATTTTTTTTTTAAAAGTTGGCAGTGACACACTAAATTGATCTGATGACCCCAGTAGTTTTCTTTTTATAGTTTGTATCTTTCTTTCTAACCAAGACACCTCTGGGTTGACTCCCAAAATTGGAAGCTCTCTCTGCTTCAGAGATCCTCATTAACCTGCTTTTTGTGATCACTTGACTGGGAACTGGGCAGAAGTTTGTCTTTGTAGTCTCGATAAGAAAGAGCAGCGCTCAGCAGATTGAGAGAACAAATTGTCGGACTTAAGACAAAATCAGTGACAGAAAGCCTAGAAGCAAATATTCGATTTACTCACCTTGAGTTGATGTGATTATGTGTTTAGCATGTAACTGCCTTGGTTGCTGTCTTTGGGAGTATTTCTGCCCCATTCCCCAACTGCATTTTAGAAATCTTAAGGTCGAGGAGCAGGCAGTATGTCCTAGAACAGGCATGTGGTACCAATACCATGAACCCTTCCTGAGGGATGTGCAGTTCAATAGCTTATGCTGTCTCTGGACATTGTCCAGCAAAATAGTTAAAAAGCCAGAACTCCAGCTTTCCAACACTGAGCATGGATCCCAGCTCCTCCACGTCTTTGCTGTGTGAACCTGGATAACTTCAACTCTCTGTGCCGCAGCTTCCTTACCTGCATGGGGCAATAATGACAGTACCTACACCACGGGGTTATTGAAAAGAGTGGAGGAGAGAGTGCTGTAACATGAGCTCAGTGCTGGGGCCACGTGAGTGTCACCTGTTGGTATCTGATAGGCCTCCCCTGAGGCTTCCTGCTGGGCAATATCTTTTTTCCAGCCTACTTCAAGCAATAGGCTGGAAGTGATAATAAAAGCATATTCCTTTCTTAAAAAAGCCCTTTAAAAATAAACTTTTAATAAATTGTGATAGGCCTTTCCACCAATAGACTGACTTTTTGAGTCTCATAAGATAAGCTAGTTTTTGGAAAATTTTGCTTGTTAATATCTTACAGTCAACCCAGAGTCAGTTAAATCAATAGAGAAATAAAAGACATGCAGGTTAACAAGTTTTAGCAATAAAACTTGGAACCCTTTTAAAAAAATATTGGCCAGGCTATAGTATCAGTAAGATTCCAAATTATTGTCTAATAATCATCACTTTCTTGAACTACATAGGAATGGACTAGACAAAAAAAATAATTTTTTTGAAAATAAACTTAGTTTTACTCAGATGAGATTTCATGAAAAAAGTTACCTTGAGATGTTCATGGCAAGCAACAAGATTCCATATATTGATGCATTTTATTTCTCCATTTGTGGCATTTTCTCCCCTAATAACTGCCCTGTTGTGACCAGGGGGAATGTCAGGCATATAAAAATACCCAAAATAATGAGCCCTCTCCTAAAATGATAAAGAAAACCGTTTTTTTTTCTTTCCCCTTGTCTTTTCCAGCCCAGCTTCATATTGACCTTAAAACTTTGGACAATAGTCATGTCATATAGTGCTGCGTGCTTGATTTCATCAGCATTTTTTGGTGTGCGTGGGTGTTAGCCAAAACAAACAGCTTATTGTCTACTATGAACACGCAAAGACAAGTCTTTTTGAGGCGCTTGGGTAAGCATTGTGCAGGGATTTAAATTTCAGCTTCATGTGCATGACGGTTGAAGGCTCCCTTGTCAGTCAGCCTGGGGTAGCCCAGGAATGGGGAAAGAAAGCAAGAGAAAAAATACAGTTGTCTCCTAGGAATACAGTGAAAGGTGGGCCTGAGGGGAAAGATCCCTGGGATTAGCACAAACGTAGTTGATGTGTATTCCATAGGTGCCTGGTATAGAGGCTTCTTTGGGCTACCTTAGAGTAGAGAAATAATTTTCCCCTTGAGGGATGCTCTGCTTAAATCCACTTGGATTGTTTTTCTGGGGCTCACTGTGGTCGCGGTAAGATTTCTAAGGTGGTAGGAGGCATCATTGTTTCGTCTCTCTGTCTCACACCTGCTAAGGGTGGTCAGTCACTTCCTATCTGGAAAACCTAACCATCCACCTCATTGTCACTCCTAGCCCAGGCCCACATCCTTCCTTAGCTGGATAGTGGCAGTGATTTTGCCTCCTATACCTGTTTCCTGCATCAGCTTTTCATCTTGTTCTCCATATTGGAATCATGATCATCTTTCTAAAATGAAACCCTGACCATGTTACTGTTGGAAGCTCATGGACATCCACTGCCTTCAGGGAGATATTCCAGCTCCTTAGAATGGCGTGTGAGGCCTTTCACCATCTGACTAGCACTGCTCACTTATCCCAGGAGCACTTCCCTTGCTACAACATACACACTTATTCTCTATGAGTCCCTATCTCAGTTCTTTTGTATGTGTTACCTTCCCCTCTGAGAGGGTATCCTGCTCCCCATTCCTGACTCATTCCATGTTGTCCTGTAACAAACTCCTACTTATAAACATTCATCACAAATATTACTTGGTTAACCCTACAACAATAATTGGAGACTCCAATACTTGATCTCAACAATTGACAGAAAAGCCATAAAGAAGATAAGTAAAGAAAAGGAAGACTTCACCACATAGTAAAGCAGCTATATGTGATAGATATATACAGAACACTCTACTCAGCAACAACAGAACAAGTTTTTCTCAAGTGAAAATGGGACATTCTCCAGGACAGACCTTATGTCAGACCACAAATCAAGTCTCAGTAGATTTCAAGAAACATATATATTTCATCTATCGTCTGTGACTACAATGGGGTTAATTTAGACATTAATAACAGAAGACAAACTGGAAAGTTCACGAATTTATGGAAATGAAACAAGTCACTCTTACACAATCAGAGGATAAAAGAAGAAATCACAAGGGAAATTAGAAAATACTTAGAGATGAATGAAAATAAAAACACAACATACCAAAATCTATGGAATTCAGTAAAAGTAGTGATTTAAAGCTGTGAATACATTAGGCTAGGTGTGGTGATTCATGCCTATAATCCTAGCACTTTCAGAGACCGAGGTGGGTGTATTGCCTGAAGTCAGGAGTTTGAGACCAGCCTGGCCAATGTGGTAAAACCTTGTCTCTACTAAAAATACAAAATATTAGCTGAACATGGTGGTTCATGCCTCTTGTCCCAGCCACTTGGTAGGCTGAGGCAGGAGAATTGCTTGAACCCAGGAGGCAGAGGTTGTAGTGAGCTGAGATCGCATCACTGCACTCCAGCCTGGGTGACAGAGTGAGACTGACTAAATAAATAAATAAATAAAGCTGTGAACATATTAAAAAAGAAGGAAGATCTCAAACCAACAAATGAACTTTATAACTAAGGAACTAAAAAACCCAAATTAAACCCAAAGTTAGCAGATGGAAGAAAATCATAAAGATTAAAGCAGAGATAAATAAAATAGAGAAGAGAAAAATAATCAGATCAACAAAACCAAAAGTTCACTCTTCAAAAAGGTTAACAAAATTGATAAACATTTAGCTAGATTGGCTAAGAACAAAGATAGAAGACTCAAATAACTAAAATCAGAAATGAAGTGGGGACATCACTAACTGGTTCTGCAGAAAAAAGTAGATTATAGGAGAGCACTATGGACAACTATATGCCAACAAATTAAATAACCTAGATGAAGTGACAAATTAGAGAACACAAAGCCTACCAAGTCTGAATCAAGAAAAAATAGAAAATCTGAATAGACTTGTCGTTAGTAAACAGACTGAATTAGTAATCAAAAACCTTGTGACAAAGAAAAGCCCTTGGATGTGATGGCTTCTCTGGTGAATTCTCTCAAACATTTAAAGAACTAACATTAATCCTCCTCAAGCTCTGCCAAAAAATTGAAGAGGTGGGAACACTTCCTAACTAATTCTGTGAGGCTGATGTTGACTGATACCAAAGCCAAAGACATTACAATAAAACTACAGACCAATATACATGATAAACTTGAATGTAAAAATCCCCAACAAAATACTGGTAAACTAAATTCAGCAGCATACTAAAAGGATTATACACCATGACAAATGTGGTTTATTCCTGGAATGCAGGATGGTTCAATATGCAAAAATGGATCATTGTGGATCTGTCTTTATTTTACTTTGTTTCTCCAATGAGCTTACACGATATTAAAAAGCAAGAAAATATATGTGAATATAAAGGTATTCTCAAGTTGGAGTGACAAAGAATGTAAATGACTTCAATACTTTTTATACTGATTGCATGTTAAAATGATAATATTTGGATATGATTGGGTTAAATAAAACATGTTAAAACAAAAAAGTTGGTCAACATAATATACCACGTTAACAGAATAAAGAAGAAAAATCCAAAGGATTATTTCAATTGATTCAGAAAAAGTATTTGACAAAAGTCAACATCCTTTTATGATTAAAAAAAAAACCCAACACATTCAAGGTAACTACCTCAACAATATAAAGGTATATAAAAACAATCCACAGCTAGAATCATACTCAATGGTAGGAGACTGACAAATTCCTTTAAGATCATGAAGAAGAAAAGGATGCCCACTTTCACCTCTTCTATTCAACATAGTATTGGCAGCTCTAGCCAGAGCAATTAGGCAAGAAAAACAAATAAAAGGCTCCAAATAGAAAAGGAAGAAGTAAAAAATCTCTGTTTGTAGATGACATGATCTGATATGTAGAAAACTCTGAGGGTTCCACAAAAATTCTTAAAGCTAATTAATCAACAAAGTTGCAGAATGCAAAATCAATATACAATAATTAATTGCATTTTCATACACTAACAATGAACAATTCAAAAATAAGATTAAAAGAACCAGTTCCATTTACAATAGCATCAAATAGGATAAAATACTTAGGAATTAGTTTAACCAAAGAGTTAAAGACTTCTACACTGAAAATAATAAAAAGTTGGCTAGGCACAGTGGTTCACATCTATAATCCCAGCAGTTTGGGAGGCTAAGGTGGGCAGACTGATTACCTGAGGTCAGGAGTTTGAGACCAGGCTGGTCAACATGGTGAAATCCCGTCTCTACAAAAAATACAAAAATTAGCTGGGCAAGGTGGTGCTTGCCTGTAATCCCAGCTACTCAAGAGGCCAAGGCAGGAGAATCACTTGAACCTGGGAGGTGGAGGTTACAGTGAGCCAAGATGGTGTCACTGTACTCCAGCCTGGGTGACAGAAGGAGATCAGTCTCAAAAAACAAACAAATGAAAGAAAATAATAAAAAGTTGCTGAAAGAAATTAAAGAAGACATAAATAAAAAGAAGGATATCTATGTTCATAAACTGGAAGACTTAATATTATTAAAATGACAATACTACACAAAACAATCTACAGCCTTAATGCAATCCTTATGAAAATCACAATGGCATCTTTTGCAGAAATAGAAAAATTTGTCCTAAATTCACATGGAATCTCTAGGGGTTCCAAATCATCAAGAACAATTTTGAAAAAGAATCAAGTTGAAAATCTCACACTTCTTGATTTCAAATTATATTACAAGGCTACAGTAATCAAAACAGTGTGGTAGTGATATAAACACAGACATATAGCTCAATGGAACAGAAAAGAGAGCCCAAGAATACATAAACCTCACATATAAGGTTATATGATTTTTGGCAACCTTCAATAATGATTCAACTAAATGATACTAGGAAAACTGGATATTCATGTGCAAAAGAACGAAGTCAGACCCTTGACTAATGTTATATAAAAAAAACTAGAGATGAGGGCAAACGGGAAGCATGATTAGATTGCAGCTTCAACTCGGATGGACAGAGAAGCATGTGGAGGCTTACATCATGAAATTTTGCTCCAGAACAGCTTCAGGAATAAATCAGGAAACCTGAGAGGACCCACAGACCCCCCTGAAGGAAGTGAATTGCTCCTGCAGGACCTGGGAGACATCCCAAATACTGTGCTGTTATCTGTGGCTGAGAGACTCACAGATGGTTCACATCACAGGATTCTGCAGACAACCCCTAGTACCAGCCTGGAGGCTGGGTAGACTTTCTGGGTGGCTAGATCCAGAAGAGAGACAAAAATCACTACAGCTGGGCTCTCAGGAAGCCACATCCATAGGAAAAGGGGAGAATAATATATCAAGGGAACACCCCGTGGGACAAAAGAAGCTGAACAACAACCATCAGCTCTAGACTTTCCCTTTGACAGAGCCTACCCAAATGAGAAGGAACCAGAAAACCAACTCTGGTAATATGACAAAACAAGGTCCTTAACATGTCCAAAAAATCACACTAGCTCACCAGTAATGGATCCAAACCAAGAAGAGATCCCTGATTTACCTGAAAAAGAATTCAGGAGGTTAGTTATTAAGCTAATCAGGGAGGCACCAGAGAAAGGTGAAGCCCAAGGTAAGGAAATCCAAAAAATGATACAAGAAGTGAAGGGAGAAATATTCAAGAAAATAGATGGCATAAATAAAAAACAACCAAAACTTCAGGAAACAATGGACACACTTATAGAAATGCAAAATTCTCTGGAAAGTCTCAGCAATAGAATTGGACAATAGAAGAAAGAAATTCAGAGCTTAAAGACAAGGTTGTTGAATTAACCCATTCCAACAAAGACAAAGAAAAAAGAATGAGAAAATATGAACAACACCTCCAAGAAGTTTGGGATTATGTTAAACAACCAAACCTAAGCATAATCATTTTTCCTGAGGAAAAGGAGAAATCTGAAAGTTTGGAAAACGTATTTTGGGGAATAATCTAGGAAAATTTTCCCGGCCTTGCTAGAGACCCAGACATTCAAGTACAAGAAGCACAAAGAACACCTGGGAAATTCATCACAAAAAGATCATCACTTAGGCACATTGTCGTCAGGTTATCTAAAGTTAAGACAAAAGAAATAATCTTAAGAGTTGTGAGACAAAAGCATCAGGTAACCTATAAAGAAAACCCATCAGATTAATAACAGATGTCTCAGCAGAAACATTACAAGCTAAAAGGAATTGGGGCCCTATTTTCAGTCACCTCAAACAAAACAATTATCAGCCAAAAATTTTTCATCCAGTGAAATATTGCATCGAAGCTTCATATATGAAGGACAGATACAGTCTTTTTCAGACAAACAAACACTGAGAGAATTTGTGGCTGCCAAGCCACCACTACAAGAAATGCTAAAAGGAGCTCTAAATCTTGAAACAAATCCTGGCGACACATCAAAACATAATCTTTTGAAGATTATGCTCTTTAAAGCATAAATCTCCCAGGACCTATAAAACAGAAATACAATTTAAAAAACAAAAAAACAATGTATACAGGCAACAAATAGCACAATAAATGGAATGGTACCTCACATCTCAATACTGACATTAAAGGTCAATGGCCTAAATGCTCCACTTAAAAGATACAGAATTGCGGAATGGATAAGAATTTACCAACCAAATCTGCTGCCTTTAAGAGACTCATCCAACACATAAAGACTTGCACAAACTTAAGGTAAAGGCATGGAAAAAGACATTTCAGGCAAATGGACACCAAAAGTGAGCAGAAGTAGCTATTCTTATATCAGACAAAATAGACTTTAAAACAATAGCAGTTAAAAAAGACAAAGAGGGACATTACATATTGATAAAAGGCCTTGTCCAACAGGAAAATATCACAATCCTAAACCTATATGCACCTAACACTGGAGATCCTAAATTTGCAATAATACTAACAGACATAAGAAATGAGAGAGACAGCAACACAATAATAGTGGGGGACTTCAATCCTCCACTGACAGCACTAGACAGATCATCAGGACAGAAAGTCAATAAATAAACAATGGATTTAAACTATACCCTGGAACAAATGGACTTAACAGATACATACAGAACATTCCATTCAACAGTGCATGGAACTTTCTCCAAGACAGACCATATGATAGCCCACAAAACAAGCCTCAATAAATTTAAGAAAATTGAAATTTTGTCAAGCACTCTCTCAGACCACAGTGGAATAAAACTGGGAATCAACTCCCAAAGAAACCTTCAAAACCATGCAATTAACACACGGGTTATTAAATATTTTATACCATATTTAATACATGGAAATTAAATAATCTGATCTTAGATGATCATTGGGTCAAAAATGAAATCACGATGGAAATTTAAAAACTCTTCCTATTTAATGGCAGTAGTGACACAATCTATCAGAAATCTCTGGGTCACAGCAAAGGTGGTGCTAAGAGGAAAGTTCATAGCCCTAAATGCCTCTGTCAAAAAGCCTGAAAGAGCACAAACAGACAATCTAAGGTCATGCCTCAAGGAACTAGAGAAACAAGAACAAACCAAACCCAAACCCAGCAGAAGAAAGGAAATAACCAAGATCAGAGCAGAACTAAATGAAATTAAAACAAAAAAAATCACAAAAGATGAATGAAGCAAAAAATTGTTTTTTTGAAAAGATGAATAAAATTGATAGACCGTTAGCAAGATTAACCAAGAAAAGAAGAGAGAAAATCCAAATAAGCTCAATAAGAAATGAAACAGGAGATATTAGGAGTGACACAACAGAAATACAAAAGTTTATTCAAGGCCTCCGTGAACCCCTTTATGCACATAAACTAGAAAACCTAGAAGATATGGATTAATTCCTAGAAAGATACAATCCTCCTAGTTTAAATCAGGAATAATTAGATATCCTGAACAGACCAATAACAAGCAGAGAGATTGAAATGGTAATTTAAAAATCACCACCAACAACAAAAAAGTCCAGTACCAGACGAATTCACAGCAGACTTCTACCAAACATTCAAAGAATTGGTAGCAATCCTATTGACACTATTCCACAACATAGAGAAAGAGAGAACCCTCTGTAAATCATTCTATGAAGCCGGTATCACCCTAATACTGTCAGAGGTGTTTGAACCAGAGGAACTTCATTTTGAGTGAGGGCTAGGAAAATGAGACTGGGACTTACTGGGCTGGATTCTCAAAAGCTAGGCATTGCTGGCCTCTAGATGTTTATGGTTAAGGGAACAAATTAATAATGTTTACTAAACAGACCTAGATTTGGAGTGTCCAGAAATCCCAATATCTGGAGAACAAAGGCATTCCTAGTTTTGCTTTAAAGATAATAGTATGGATTCTTGCAAAATATAGTAATTAAAAAAATTAATCCTTTATCACAAACTCTTGTAGCAGAGCACATCTCCCCATATATACAAGCATTGTACCTGGGGGATTGCATTCCTCCTCTTACTTTCAGGAACGTTCTTGTCTGTCTATGGAGTAGCTGTACTTTCAACACTTCATTTTCTTGATAAACTTGTTTTTACTTTGCACTGCAGACTCGCCCTGAATTCTTTCTTGTGTGATATCCAAAAACCCTCTCTTGAGGTCTGGATCGGGACCTCTTTCCTGTGACATCTTTCTGGTGACAATAGAAGGGACTATAATGTGGAAACCCCCTTCCCAAATGCTACATTTGCATAAGTGTTGGGGTCCTGTAGCATATTTCTGGCAAACCATGGAATGGATGATTCTGAAGAAACCCCCCAAACCAAAGGATATATAGACTGTAGCACTGACCGGACAACTTTGGGTAAGTGGTGGGGTACCTGGGTAAAGAATGGAACTGGATTACAAGTCCAACTTAGGAGAGTTAGATTCTCTTCTAAGACAGAATGGGTTAGAGGCCCCTCTTAATAAAAGGCAAGGACGTTTGACTGACTTTGGGTTAGAAGCCTGACTTAGGAGGGTTAGAGGCCTTTCTAAGATTCAGGGGGTTGGAGGCCTCTCGCAGTAAAGTCCCTCGAAGCTAAGAACAAGTTTGGTACCACAGGCTACGCTCTTTGTATTTATCTGCCTTGTCCACTTTGCTGCATGAATCGATTTCTTGGTTGCTGTCTGTCTCATGGTCATTTTCAGGAGACTTTATTTCACTGGTCTTAGGGATTTTAACTTACTCTTTTCCTTTGTGCCTCCTCATTTCTGTCCATTTACTTGTGAAACACTGGGAGCCAAAAGCATTGAAGGCTCTGTCTCTAAAATTGCTGATTGAGATTTGGTATGTTGCAGCTGTAAGCAATGAAATTAAACAGACGTGATCATATTTGGTGGCCGCTATGCTGACTAGGTGTGATGGAGAAGCCCTAGGATAGAAATCAGGAGACTTTTCTCCTTGCCGTTTTGTTTCATTTTGCACATTAAAAACACTTCTTTCCTTTCTTGGATTCTGGTAAACTGGCTTTGCTTGTTCAATCCACACTGCTGCTATCGCCCAGAACCTGCTTGCTCTGGTCATTCCCATCTAAATCCTCTTCATTTCCTTTGCCTTATTTGACATTTTTGTCGAAGTCCATGTGGTTTATCTGATTCATGACTCAGCTTACTTATGTTATTTGGATAGTATGAATCATGTTTGATGAGAGGAAAAGAAGAGAAAGAGCTATTTATATGAGATGATCTAGATGATTCTTTAATGCACCCCCCCATCCCCAGCTGTTTTGGGTGGAGCAGGCCTTCCCTCCTCTGTCATCTCTGAAGGTTCAGATGTCCGGTCCTTTCTCCCTCGAGTCCACCTGAAAGTTCTATTGAGAACCCTTTGTCCCCTCCTCCTTACCCGTCTAGTCCATTCTATACCTACCACTCCCTGAGGAACTTAGCCCAGAGAGTATTATTCATAGTGGAGCTTCCTATCAACTTTCAAAGGGAAATCTTTGTCAACTTAGAGATGTGGCAGATGGGGAAGAAGGCACTGTGAGAGTACGTGTTCCCTTTTCTAAGTCTGATTTGGGTCTCTGTTAAGAGAAGTGTGGTCATTTTTCTGAAGATCTGTGAAAATTCATAATTGAGTTTGAGAAATCGAGTCTGACCTATAGCTTAACTTGGCAGGATCTGCATGTTTTGTTGTCTCTATGTTGTACAGTAGAAGAGAAACAATGCATTTTGGGGACAGCTAGGACCCATGCAGATGAGTCATTGGCTCAGAACCTGAACCATACTATATATCAGGCAGATGTATAGAAGATCCAGATAAAGATCTAGGGTGGAACCATCAAAGGGGCAGTGAGGACTTGGGGAGGAGAATCATATGGTCACTTGTTTGTTGGAAGGGATAAAGAAATGTATGAAAAAACCTGTTAACTATGAAAAAGTTAAGGATATTTCTCAGGGCAAAGATGAGAATCCAGCTTTATTTCAAGGGCATTTAGTTGAGGCGATTAGGAAATACACTAACACTGATTCTGCCTCAAAGGAAAGACAAACCCTTCTGGGAGTACATTGTATAATCCAGTCTGCCCCTGATGTCCATAGGGGCTACTATGAAAGCAGCTATGGGTCCCCAAACTCCTATGGACAGCTTTTGAGATGACATTTTTAGTTTTTAGTAACAGGGACAAAGCAGAGGAAGCAGAAAGAGCAGGAAGGCTCTCCCACAAGGTGCAGCTCTTGGCTGCAGCGTCAAGCTTACCTCCCATGTGGGGCTGCCCTCCTGGCTGTTGGCCTGGACAAGGGAAGCTGAAAGATGGGAAGCCCAAACTGGGCACCTGAGTCACCATGCCTTGGGCATAAATTAGTGTGCACACTGTAGGAAAGGTGGCCATAGGAAGAGGGATTGTGCAGGGTTCGGAAGGGAGCCATTGGGACCTGAACTAATGATGGCAGAAATAGCCAGGCAAGCCCAAGAGTGATGGGCCCAAGAACTTCCGCTAAAGCTCCCACTGGATAACCAGTCATATCTCTAGAGGAGCCTTGGATAACCCTTGATGTGGCAGGTAAGAATATTAACTCCCTTCTGGACTGCTTACGCTGTTTTGGCCCATTCCAATGGTCCTTTTTCACCCCCAAACTGTATGGCCATGGGGATAGATGGACAAGACCATAGATACCATTTTACCAATCCTTTAAGCTGCTCATCAGGGACTTTGGTTTTCTCCTGAATGCCCCATACATTGTTGGGAAGGGATTTATTAACTTAACTGCAAACAGTAGTATCTTTCAGAAGCCACAAGGCAGACAGAAATTGCTCCTTTTCCTTTCCTGTGAATAAATATCCTGCCTTGTAGCTTTGTTGCTAAACATCTTGATATAATTTTTAAAGTATGCCAGACGTTGAATCCAGCTACCTGTTTACCTGAACCAGCATCCTAGATCATTCTTGTATACAAATGATGGAGCTAGTTTACTCCAGCCGCCATCTGGATTTAAAGGATGAGCCTCTAGATAACCGTGAAGTAGAACGTTTTGTGATGGAAGTAGCTTCCTGCACCAGGGAAACAGGAAAGCTGGGTATGCTGTTGTCAGTTAGCAAAAGGTAATTGAATCTCAGGCCTTACCAGCTTCTACCTCAGCTCAAAGGACAGAATTAATAGTTCTTATTAGAGCCCTACTATGGGGAAAGGACTTAAGAGTTAACATTTACACTGATTCTAAGTATGCCTTTCCAGTACTTTATGTTCATGCTGGCATCTGGAAGGAATGGGGACTCCTAACTACTAAGGTTCCCCTATAAAACATCACTTTGAAATTCGGAACATATTGGATGCCCTCAGCCACTGCAATGACAGACCCTAGATATACTAAAGAGGAACAAGAATGGGCTAAAGATCAGGGTTTAATTCAAAATCTTCTGGCTGGCATATCAATGGCAACAAACTGTTAATACCAGGTGCTAATCAGTGGAAAATAGTTAAATATTTGCATAACTCTAGTCATTTGGAAGGAGATTCCCTATTTCAGTTAATGTCTCTTCGATTAGTTCCCCAATTCAATTAATAGGAAAAGGCTTAAAACAATAAAACAGCTAACTCGGGCCTGTAAACTATGTGTCTGGAATAACCCAACTAACCAATCTTTACATCGTCCTCTAGTAAGACCTGTTCAGGATAGAGGAATGTACCCTGGTGAAGACTGGCAAATAGATTATACTCAGATGCCACAACGTAAAAGGTTTAGATATTTATTAGGATTTGTTGACACCTTTACTGGTTGGATTGAAGCTTTTCCTATCTGGTCTGAAAAGGCAAATGAGATTTCTAACTTCAACTAAAGGAAATAATTCCTAGATTTGGGCTGCCTAAGAGCTTACAGAGTGATAATGGCCCATCTTTCACTGCGACAATTACCCAAAACATATCTTTTCTTTTTTTTTTTTTGAGACAGAGTATAACTCTGTCTCCCAGGCTGGAGTACAGTGGCATGATCTCAGCTCACTGCAAACTCCGCCTCCCAGGTTCAAACCATTCTCCCGCCACAGCCTCCTGAGTAGCTGGGACTACAGGCACATGCCACCATGCCCAGCTAATTTTTTTAAATTATTACTTTTAGTATAGATGGGTTTTCACCATGTTGGCCAGGATGGTCTCCATCTCTTGATCTTATGATCCACCCCCTCAGTCTCCCAAAATACTGGGATTACAGGTGTAAGCCATCATGCCTAGGAATTTAGTACCACCTTCACTAAGCATGGAGGCCTCAGACTTCAGGGAAAGTACAAAGAGCTAAGCAAACTCTAAAAAGGATTCTTGCTAAACTATGCCAACATACATTAGAAACCTGGTTGTCTTTATTGCCTGTAGCCTTATTACTGGTTTGAATGGCCCCCAAGGGAAATCTCCAGTTCAGCCCTTTTGAGCTAATGTAGGAAGGCCTTTCTCAACTACAGACCTCCTAATAGATATAGATACTTTCAAGCTACAGAATTATGTGATCAACTTAGGACAAGAGCAAAATGCACTCCTTGAATATGGAAATCAAAGACTCCCTTTCCCCACTAAGGAAGAGAACCTTGTTACAACCCAGCCAGGAGACTCGGTCCTATTAAAAACTTGGAAGGAAGGATCCCCAGCAGATTAGCTCTCCCTTAAATGGAAGGAACCCTATCAAATTCTCCTTAGTACCCCAACTGTAGTTAAACTTCTGGGAATAAACAGCTCAGTCCACTTATCTTGAATTAAACTTGTCTCTTATGAAGTCCCACAGGCTGATGGAACACAAGAGACTGATCCGGTTTTATCCCTGTGACCCAATCAGTGAACTCTGACTTCTGTTCAGAAGAAATGAGAAGGATGGTTAACATAAAGATAGGGATTGGCATTCTACTTTTGGGTATAAGTTGGAATCATGCAGAGAGTAACTTATTTACTGAGTGGGCATAGACTTTAGTCTCTCTACATAATCAGACAAACTGTTGGGTATGTGGACATTTTTACTTACTAGTAGCCCAAGGGGGAACTTGTGCTTTGATCAAAACTGAATGTTTTGTGTATGTTCCAGATGATTCACATGATATTACCCAGGCTATGAAAGCTTTAGACACACAGGTCTCTGCCACTGATCTGCTATCAGTTGATCCTATATCAGCTTGGTTCCAACTGCCCTGTTCTAAAGCCTTCCTGCTTAGTTTACTTGGAATGATTTTACTTATTTTGCTTGGCTGTTGTGGAATATATTGTGGTTGTACTCTTTGTGAGAAATGCAAGAGAAGCTCACTCAATGCTTCCTTAAATCGAACACTTATTAATCTTCCAGATATCACCTTTTGTCAGAACTCAGAGGTAGTAATAACTTTCACTATACTCTCTGACTGAGCTTCTCTATACCCTGATGCAAGAGATGCTAATAGGCAGGAGTATCACCACCCCCATTCAGCCTGAAGAAGTTACAGAAGATGGATCTTCATCCTCCTGCAACCTTTAGGATTGAGGGTCCTCTAATAAAGGGAAAGGGGAGAGATATCAGAGGTTTTTGAACTAGAGCAACTCCATTTTGAGTGAGAGCTAGGAAAATGAGGCTGGGACTTGCTGGGCTGCAGTCTCAGAAAGTTAGGCATTCCTAGCTGCTAGATGTTTATGGTTAAGGAGACAAATTAATAATGTTTACTAAACAGACCCAGACTTGGGGATATGCAGACATGCCAATATCTGGAGGAAAAGGCATTCTTAATTTTGTTTTAAAGACAGTATTATTGATTCTTGCAAAATATAATGATTAAAAAAATTAATCCTTTATCACAAACCCTTGTAGCAGAACACATCTACATATATATATATAGTTCCATTTCTTACTTTCAGGGACGTTCTATTCTGTGTATGGAGTAGCTGTACTCTCACCAATTTACTTTCTTAATAAACTTGTTTTTAACTTTGCACTGAGGACTTGCCCTGAATTCTTTCTTGCAAGAGATCCAAAAACTCTCTCTTGGGGTCTCGATTGGGACTGCTTTACATCTTTTTGGCAACCACAGAAAGGACTATAGTGTGGAAACTCTCTTCCTAAATACTACTTTTGGGTAAGTGTTGGGGTCCTATAACATATTTCTGGCGACCACAGAAGGGACTATAGTGCAGAAACCCTGACCTGACAGCTACCTTTGGGTAAGTGTTGGGGGTCCTGTAACAATACCAAAACCAAGAAAGGACATAACCAAAAAAGAAAACTATAATCCAATATTCCTGATGAACATAAATGCAAAAATCCTTAACAAAATACTAGCTAACCGAATCCAACAACACATCAAAAAGATAATCCACCATGATCAAGTGGATTTCATACCAGGGATGCAGGGATGGTTTAGCATACATAAGTCAATAAATGTGATACACCACATAAACAGAATTAAAAAGAAAAATTACATGATCATCTCGATAGATGTGGAAAAAGCATTCAACAAAATCCAGCATCACTTTGTGATTAAAACTCTCAGAAAATCAGCGTATGAGGAACACACCTCAATATAATAAAAGCCATCTACGACAAACCCACAGCCAACATAGTACTGAAAGGGCAAAAGTTGAAAGCATTCCCTCTGAGAAAATGGAACAAGACAAGGATGTCCACTCTCACCACTCCTCTTCAACATAGTACTGTAAGTCGTAGCCAGAACAATTAGACAAGAGAAAGAAACAAAGGGCATCCAAACTGGTAAAGAGGAAGTCAAACTTTCACTGTTTGCTGGTAATTTGATTGTCTACTTAGAAAACCCTAAAGACTTCTCTAGAAAGCTCCTAGAACTAATTTAAAAATTCAGCAAAGTTTCTGAATACAAAATTAATGTACACAAATCAGTAGCTCTACTATACACCAACAGTGACCAAGCTGAGAATCAAATGAAGAACTCAACCCCTTTTACAATAGCTCAATAAAATAAAATAAATACTTAGGAATATACCTAATCAAGGAGATGAAAGACCTCTAAAAGGAAAACTACAAAACACTGCTGAAAAAAAACATAGAAGACACAAACACCTGGAAATACATCCCATAGATGGGGAGAATCAGTATTGTGATAATGACCATATTGCCAAAGGCAATTTACAAATTCAGTACAATTCCCATTAAAATACCAACATCATTCTTCACAAAATTAGAAAAATCAATTCTAAAATTTGCATGGAACAACAACAACAAAAAAGCCTGCATAGCCAAAGCAAGGCTAAGCAAAACAAACAAAAAAACAAAAAATGAAAAACAAGTTTGGAGACATTACACTACCTAGCTTCAAACTATACAGTAAGACCATAGTCACCAAACCAGCATGGCACTAGTGTAAATATAGGCACATAGACCAATGGAACAGAATCCAGAACCCAGAAATAAAGCCAAATGCTTACAGCCAACTGATCTTTGACAAAGCAAACAAAAACATAAAGTGGGGAAAAGATACTCTTTTCAACGAGTAGTGCAGGGATAATTGTCGAGCCACATGTGGGAGAATAAAACTGGATCCTCATCTCTCACCTTATACAAAAATCAACTCAAGATGGAGGAAGGACTTAAATCTAAGTCCTGAAACTATAAAAATTCTAGAAGATAACATTGGAAAAACACTTCTAGACACTGGTTTAGGCAAGGATTTCATGACCAAGAATTCAAAAGCAGATGCAATAAAAGCAAAGATAAATTGCAGGGGCTTAAACTAAAAACTTTTGCTGTGCAAAAAGAATAGTCAGTAGAGTAAATACAGACAACCCACAGAGTGGGAAAGAATCTTCACAATCTATACATCTGACAAAGGATTAATATCTAGAATCTACAATGAACTCAAACAAATCAACAAGAAAAAGAAAACCAATCCCATCAAAAAGTGGGCTAAGGACAAGATAGACAAGTCTCAAAAGAATACATACAAATGGACAAGAAACATATTAAAAAAATACTCAACATCACTAATGATCAGGGAAATGCACATCAAAACCACAATAAGAGACCACCTTACTCCTTCAAGAATGGCCATAATTAAAAAATCAAAAAATAGTAGATGTTGTGAATGGGAAACACTTCTACACTGCTGGTGAGAATGTAAACTAGTACAACCATTATGGAAAACAGTGTGGAGGTTCTTTAAGGAACTAAACATAGATCTACAATTTGATCCAGCAATCCCACTACTGGGTACCACAGAGGAAAAGAAGTCATTAGATGAAAAAGATACTTGCACATGCATGTTTGTAGCAGCAAAATTTACAATTGCAAAAATGTGGAGCCAACTCAAACGCCCATCAATCAATGAGTGTGAGTAGATAAACTGTGGTATGTGTGTATATATATATATGGTGAAATACTACTCAGTTGTATGTGTATGTGTGTGTATATATATATATATGGTATGTATGTATGGTGAAATACTACACAGTTGTAAAAAGGAATGAGTAAATGGCATTCACAGTGAGCTGGATGAGATTGGAGACTATTATCCTAAGTGAAGTATCTCAAGAATAGAAAACCAAACATTGTATGTTCTTACTCATAAGTGGGAACTAAGCTTTAAGGATACAAAGGCATAAGAAGGACACAGTGGACTTTGGGGACTTGATGGGGAAAGGATGAGAAAGGGGTGAAGGATAAAAGACTACAAATCGAGAGAGAGATCCAAGATGGCCGATTAGCAACAGCTCAGGAATGTAGCTCCCAGTGAAAGCGCAGACAACGAGTGGACGCCGCACTTTCCGACGAATTTTTGTTGCCCACAGACCAGGAGATTCCCGGCAGAGGAGCCACACGGGTCGCCAACGTGACTCTTATGGCCGGCGCGGCTGTTTTGCCGGTGCCCCAGCGTGGCGCTTCCCGGTGCGGAGTATACAGGACGGACGTGCTCGGCTGGTCCCATCCCCACAAAGAAAACAGCAATTGGAAGCGCTGAGGACTGAGAGTTTCACAGCAAGCACAGTGAACCCGGGAAGGTCTGGCTCTGTGGGGAAGGGGCGTCCACCAAAGGAAAACTAAGAAACAGAAAAACTTCATCACCGGGCGCAGAGAGATCCAAGATGGCTGCGTAGCAGCAGCTCAGGATTGTGGCTCCCAGTGAAAGCGCAGAGAGTGAGTGGATGCCGAAATTGCAGATGAATTTTTGATGCCCACAGACTGGGAGATTCCCGGCGAAGGAGCCACACGGGTCGCCAGCGCGACTCTTTTGGCCGGCGCGGCGCTTCTCGGTGCGGAGTGTACGGGACTGGTTGCCCTTTTAGTCGGGCT